>CALYDF020001404.1:0-24971 GCA_944474145.2 Dicrocoelium dendriticum
TCGCAGTAAATTAGCAGGCGGCGCGTTTGTATTATTCATGACAATCCAGTAGGTGTGCCACTGTATTAATTATTCCATAATTTGCTGCTAACTAGGCATCATTAGGAAGCATAATATAGAAACCACATCTTCAGAGGTAGTGTGAATTAAAAGCCATAGACATGATCAAATATGGCACGTGAACCACAGGAACAAAAGCCGTCTACGTGCAGACAGATACTGAAAACATTTCTATGGCTGAAATATGCTATTGTCGAAAATCACTCCGAATCGCACAGATATACAGACAATGGTCAACACACGCGTTCAGCCAAATAAGAAACAAGTGCTGATTGAAGGGTAATGTTGAAGTATACGTTGTGCGAGTGGGTAGTTGCGCGTGAACTCATTTTGGATCGCGATACACATTGAATTGAACCTTGAAATTCGGTACCTTGGTCCCTAGCCAATAAAGCAGAGGAAAATTTGCTTTAGCCCGCCCAACAAGCCTAGAACTTTTTCTAACTAGGCAGAGGTACAGACCTTGAACCTGTGGCCATTGAGATGTTTCTTGAGAACATTACTCAAAAGCTAGTGAGTCAACGTAAGTGATGAAACGGTTATGGTCGCAGTGTGTATTTCACCAAGAATCACTTCAATGCGAAACACGGTTTATATTTGTATTAAGCGTCTTAATCCCTTCACACAATATGTACTTAAAATGACCCACAAATCAGTCATTAACTGTTTTGCCAAGATGTGTTCGTTGTGAATCGGAGTCTTAGTGGTAGTAATTCCAACTATCAGTACGACCCTGTGTTTGAGGCCTTTTATAAATACACCCATTGAACCCAAATCAGGTCGAAACGCATCGGGAAGTGCAGTGTTTTCTGGAGGGTAACACCTAATTGGAAGAGAAAGCATTGTTATGCGTTAAACGCAGTTGCACCTACAGTATCAAGGGCAGTACCTGAATGAAAGTTACCAATCTAAAGTAAAGGAAGTTTAACTAATACAGTTTGAAGTAATCATTTTGCATTTCTAAATGTGTTACTAGATTAATACCGATGAACCACCTACGAAACACTATCTCCTGCGATCTGTTCAGTTAATGTACTTAAACGTTGTTTCATGTGTTCCGTGCCCGGCATACTCTAATTTTGGTCGCATTTTTGTTCGCCAACTTCAAATTGCCCCATCTCAATGAGTCACCGACCGTCGTGGCAAGTGGTGCACCCCGAGACCTGGTGGATTAAGTGTAGCAGCTGTAGCTAATATCCTCACCTGCGGAGCCACAGTTCAACTATCTCTACCGTGTACGAATAAACAAGTACTAGTAAAACTGTGCATTGTAGGGTTGTGGGCTAGCAATAAGCCATGATCCTCCTAAAGTTCAATGCATTATGTTCCGCTCTATTTCTATGTGACCGACACAACTGCTACATATCCTCTGGTTCCACGATTCCAGTCTTGGTTCTGGGTACCGGCCGACCAACTGCATTGAGTCAATCACAGTTGTGGCCATAGTTTGTTTTGATGTAAGGGTAGGCACTACAGACCCGAGGAACTGCATTAGAGGTGGAGGATTCCGCTATTGCTTTTTTTCATCACTTAACTCCAGGTCCGCTTCCATTTATTTGCTCCTACGAGCTAGGAATATTTTGAGTTTCAAAGTGGAACGCAAAACATAGTTAGCAAACTTGGAACCTAATGTTTGAGCCAAGTGCAACTCATTTAACTCAATTGCTAGGTCAGATAGCAATTATTGTGTGCGGTTTTATTGCTAACTTTGACAACCTATAACTAGAATCCCAAATATAGCGAAGCTGGTTGTATTTGGCAGTGATGTGAAACAGTAATTACTGAATCTTCCGCATCACCAATTACAATAAATTGCGTCGAACTACAGGTGGGTCGTTTGACCTGTCACTTTGAACTATGCTTCAGCACACAATAATTTTGTACAGGTTACATATTTAAACATTCTGCGCACTATGAAATTCTCTTACCCAGTAGGTGAGCAGCTGATTAGAGAAATCCATCACAGTTATACCGAAAATATTATTGCTATCGTAGACTCACACCACTCCTTTAATCTTGACTTATTGAACTATGGCTGGAGTTTCTACATGTTATTGCATATTCCAGCAAAGTACCAAACAAATTTATCAGGCATAAGGAAAGCAATTCCCATAAAATCTCGTCGGGCATTTGCGATATCAAGCAAATCGTTTTGATACTTAGACAGTATACTTGAACGAGTGATTGTTGAACGCACCAAGCAACTCAGGCACATTACTTCCAAACCTGTAAATAGAAACATATATATATATATAAACATAACTATATTATTTATACTATAAAATTACAAATACACAAAATTGTACAAGTAAATCTACAGCTACCTCGAAATCGACATACAATTTTAGTACATAACGTGGGAACATGATATATCGGTTCTAATCAGCGTGGATCTAATAATCCAGGAGCAGACACGTATTTGCTAAATAAAATGTGCGCGTCAGCTAGCCATGATATTCAATTGCGTACACTATAACAAAGCCTACGGTCCACATTATTACTAATACAAATCTCTGTCTAGTTTTGTCAAGGCAGGATTAGGAAATTTTGTCTGTTTTAAACCAACCCGTTTACCACCTACAGACCGATATATTAAACCAACAGACTGAGGATTCAAATAATTGGCTTAACTTTTGAGTGCAAAACAGTTAAATGTTTTGTGCACACTTGCTAACCTTAGACCATAGCAAACTAAATAGTTATACTGCTTCCTGAGGTGACCCAGAGAGAGTAACGTTCAGATGCTACAACCTAGTCACTCCCAAGCGAAGCAAACTGTAGCGTAAATAGCAATCCACAGTTGCAGAGAATTAAGTAACTGAAGTAAGCCTACATGAAATGAAAATTGTAGGTAGCTTTTTGTGATTATAACAAATAGATATTTAAATGGGATTGGTTTTCTAATAGTTGAGAAGAGGCGAGTGGCCAACTCTTTAAACCATTAGCCAAATCTGCTTTCGAGCGACTTGAAAAACCCTAGGTGCTGCAAAAACATTACAGGTTTATTAGTTTCAGTCAAACGGATTAACAATACTGTGCAAAATGCATTGCTTACTCCATTCTCTTCTAGGGTGGGAAGAGATTTTCTGCGCAAAACATTTGTGAGGTTTGTGGTGCGAGAAAAATAAATGTATTCCATAAAATTACGGAACAATCATACAAAATAGACTGTGTAGGTTGGGGAGAGCAACATTCCCTTTTG
This sequence comes from Dicrocoelium dendriticum, assembly GCA_944474145.2. NCBI lineage: Eukaryota > Metazoa > Platyhelminthes > Trematoda > Plagiorchiida > Dicrocoeliidae > Dicrocoelium > Dicrocoelium dendriticum. The sequence goes on from CALYDF020001404.1 coordinate 3,263, forward strand.
CTTAAACAAATAATTTTGTAAAATAATTGTGGTCATCTTTAGGTTAGAATGCGACTTATCTGCAAACGTAGGTAGTGCGGCACACTACATTTGCAACAGCGCAACCTAGGCATAAGCATCAAATCTGTTAGCCAACTCGTCTACTTTCAAGCTGGTAATAATTACCACTATTTAAGCCACCAATAGCTTCACCTCCAAAGGTAACCCTCACTCACACAACTGTTCGTTATTATGCATTCGCTCTCCGTTAAACTGCGTTGTTTTATTCAAATGTTCACCAGTTTGTTGATTAATTCCTTCTCGAATCCGCTTTTTATGTTATTCATTTTCACAGTGAGGGATACAGGCTAATTAATTATGCATCTTAGTTTCGCAAAGATTTTTAGATCACTGGGGTGTTATACTGCCTCCGTAATTTTTAAAACAAAGTATTAGGCTTTTCCCTTACATTCATCTGAACTGCAAAAACACCAGCAGCTGCACAAAGGAATAAGGCAAATAGAAAAACCACTCAAGTTGATTGGATGCAGCCAACCAGTTACTTCCATATGATCAGATGGGTAATGAATGCGCAGCTACCGGCAAAGTTTTGCATCCAACAGTACAACCCTCACATATGTTATTCTGCTTCAGTCCTGATAGATATGTCAGTGTCTGATCAGATGTGCCAACAGCACTTCGGCCTGGACCATAAATTTGATAGTCCCATACAGACGGTATCCTAACATATGCAGGCTAAACCCGACACCTAGCTCACCTAGTCAATGAAGCATTAGATGATAGAAAGCTCATTTGACACGTACTTTAATAATGTTACGAAATAGTCCTTTACTAGATTGTGTAACTACGTTCGGCAATCTCAACAAAGAACGGCAGACGCCTACTTCATTTTGCCGTAGATACGCCTACTGGGTGGCTGGAACTTGGTGTACTCAAACAAACAAGTTTTGTGACAAGGTTTGCCCTAACTTTGTTTCTTCAAACCATATATTATTAATCAACCAACTAATTTGTGCTTATTTCTGACAGGAAACGTGCACCCGAGAAATAAGTAAATATCATCCGAGCAGTATACGCGCGTAGCTCAAGCAAAGTGAGGGCTTACGGCAAGCTGTCGCCACCCTTCAATATCTCCAGCGGTGTGCGACATAGATGCCTGTTGTCATCTTTCCTCTTCAACTTAGCTATTGAGGAAGTCATGGAGATAGCACTTACAGGACACGAATTAGAAGGTGTGGAGCTACTCCCAGGAGAACTACTTCTTGACTTGGAGTATGCAGACGACATTTCTCTCATCTGTGACAGCTCCCAGACATGCCAAGCCGCGCTGGACAGATTAACACCGGCTGTCCGTGACTTCGGGCTTTGCTTTGCACCCTCGAAGTGCAAAGCCTTCCTCCAAGATTTGTCTGGACCGCATCCTTCGTTGACCGTCGGTGCGGATCAGCTAGAAGTCGTTCAAAAATGCAACTACTGGGAAGTTGTATCAGCGCCCTTGGGATTGAAGATGAGAGCACAAGCCGTATAGCAAAAGCTCAGGGCGCTTTTGCTAACCTTCGCCACTTATGGCGCAGGCGCGACATCACTCTCGCTCTGAAGGGTAGAGTGTACAAGGCAGCGGTACGTTTGACCTTACTGTACGGTTGCAACACCTGGCTCATTAGATCAGCAGGTCTAAAAAGGCTAGTTATGTTCGACCACCGGTGCTTTCGCACTTTAGCTCACATCTGGTGGGAACACCGCGTGAGCAACGAGCGTGTTCGACGCCTAGTTTACTGCAAAGGAATAGGAATTGAACCGCTCAGCACCGTCATTTCACGCAGCAGGCTTCGATGGCTTTGCCACGTGTTGGGCATGCCAGACCACCGACTCCTGCGATGTGCTTTATTTGTTCACCGGGGAGGTGGATGGAAGAAGAGGAGGGGTGGCCGAGCGATGAATTGGTCGAGAGGAATGAAGGCCTTCAACACAAAATATCTCCAAAGACGACTTCTGGTTTTGTAATGCGTGTTTCGTCATCACATTAATCAAATGTATAGTTCACCCAGTCCAAAAGTGCGACCAGTTAGCAGCGCAAGTTACACAATAAATTAACACTAAGATTATATCACTCAAATATAGTATGCGCCAGGATAGCACAGCGGCCTCTAGAAGCTCAATGGTGCCAAGTTTTATTTGCGCTAACAAAGATCGACAATTTGTCCCTTGCCGGTTTCGACTTCACTTTTGAAAGAACGGTAGCCAAAAACTGATCGGGGTTTTGCTAATCAAACGTTCCTCATAAACACAAAAATCAGGCACAACTCGAAACTTCTGGTCGATCAATGATGAGATAGCCAAATAATACCCTTCTGCAAATGCAACTCCTGTTTCTCTGGTTGAGTTCAAATCCCCTTGGATTTCAGTCACATGCAAAGATGGCTGCAAAGACCCTCAAGATACCATATTTAATCTCTCCCCTGTTTCAAACGCTGCTAACGCGAATACAGAGTAGAAGAGTAGATTATCGTAACTTGGCATAAAGCCAGGAAAGACGGTCACCCAAAAGTGCATTTCGATAAAATAAGGCCCCAACAACAAGACCATGACTGTCCCCTCATCTACCGCCATCACATAGCATGGTAATTAGTTTGACGAAAACAACCAGTGAAAACTTTGATGAACGTAAAAGGAAAACCTACAAACTAGTGAGAGTAACTCGTTCCCTGAACCCTGCATACTACGGCGAACCAAAACGCATTACATTAATATTGAAATTCGCCACTGATGTAGAGAACCTTTCACTCACTGCAAATGCACTACAATTCGTGTCTTAAAATCCATGCATCTATCCTGAAGTCTTTTGGAGCGGGCAACAATCGAAAAGGAAATTCGCAGCAGGATACAAAAATCTGGCTTGTCTAAGCAGGATTTATTATATGTCCCAGGTTCATTCCCACTACAGTCATAAGCCGGTAATTCCGATTTGTAACCGTGGCGGTTCATTAGTGCAACAATTACTTCGGAACACTTTGTGGCGCGTTTGTTTGAGGGACTAATTCTCTCACCAAATTATATGGGATGCAGAACAAGAATCCTAAATCTCTTGCTTGAGTCAGTGAAGACACCAAATAAAGTGCTAGAACGATGCCGGAGATATCTGCAAAGCCTCCTATCTGTACTTCAATGTAAAGCTGCTGAAGCCTTGTAAAGACCAGACATGAGCCTGCTTAAAACATAAACCTTATGCTGAGTACAGGGTAGCCTCAGTATATCGAGCAGGTACGTTATTCTGCAGTATGACCCAATTAATTTGTGGACGAAGTATCATCATCATCCCACACAAAAACACAAATAACGGTCAACCTTGCATCCGTCAGGCATTCTACCACGCTTAATTCATTTAGCTCCCTGTGGGCTCCAACAGTCTGGAGCAACCATCCTACATTGATAAAATGCTCAAGGCCTTTTCATTAAGCTGGTTGAACTGAAGGATCAGGGAATTTTGAAGTAATGTGATATAATCGGTGTCATGTAGACATGGTTGCACATTGCAATGACGGACGCTGAAGTCTCGCGGTTGAGTTGGTCACGCGTGTGAAACTACAGGCTTAAGAAAAAAGGAAGGGTATTTCTATATTACGGAAGCGAGTTACATTGAAAGGCAGTAGATGGTTCGGACTCACAGTTCAGCTATTCTATTTGGTGCGGCCTGCGATTAAATGGCAGCGACATCTGCTTTATAACTTTGACGTAACCCTCTGCATTTTACACCCGAATTAGCGTTCTAAATTTGAGTGCTTTATTAATCAGTCTAAAGTGAAAGCACACTGGCATCCTTCTCAAGTTCGATTATAAACTATGCTCTTTAGAAACTACTGCTACAATCGGAGAACAACTCAACTTTGATCTGCAGAAGCCCGTTAACAGTGTTCGGCTTTACAATCACGTCATTACGCCCGCTCGTTTTAGAAAAGGTAATATACAATGCTTTCTGCATCTTGTGTTCACCAAGGAGGATGTACCGATGTACTGGTAGTAGAATGAGCTTTAGGTCGTAGTGATCATCTAATCATCAGTTTAGATTTCATCTGCTACGCGGAATGTCGTCACGAGAACCGTGAGTTAGAGCGCATCATCACGCGCTACGAGTGCTTAGCTCAGCTCGTCACTGCTACAACCCAGTCGTTCCTCACTGACGAACATCCGGAACTGGGTTGGAGCTATTTGGCGGAGAATCCATTCAACTGCTTACGGATGCCCTAGATACAAGGGTTTGTAATAAGCCTAAAACCGTTGCTTTTCTTAAGCATCAGAGCTCAAAATTGGATGACTGTATGCAACTCAGGCTGACGACAGTGAAGATCATCACCAACGTCAGATAATTAAAACAAAGAAGTAGTCCAGCGTAACCATTTAACTCAACCGCTCAACGGTGACAAATTTGCACAGTGATAGAAAGTTTAAATGCAGAATACAAACTGTTGCACAAGTATATCAATGGCCGTCGTAAGGTGAGGCAGGGAATTCCTCCACTCTAAATGGTTGATGGTCCAACTTGAAAAGATATGGAAGCAACAAACCCGTTGCGGACATATTATGCTCCCAAATTTCAGAGGGTCTTAACATCAGGTCAGCTACCAGGTTTTTGTCCGCCTCAAGAACTCACTAACGTCACCACTACTGCTAAGCCGTAATGCAGAGACCGACGTTTATCCGTAAACACAGCTCCCAGGGGGTTGACATTATTTGCCTAGAAGCACTAAGAGTAACAGCAGGACAACTGGCAAATCATTTGACCTAATTCTTTCAGTCCTTCCTAGGCCAGAACCAGCTTTCTGCGATGTGGAAGCTGGAAATAATAACTCTGTTACATAAGAGCAAAAGCCGGACTGAATGTTCAGTCTACCGCCCAGTATCCCTCCTTGTTTTGAAATAAATGAGAATATCCGTAGCTCGGGGTGTGGATGCGGGTTTTGAGCTGTTCTCCGAGCTGAGTGATAATTGTGCAGACCTTTCGTTGCTTGACTAGGCAACATCACCAGTGCGGTTTCAGGGGCCTGGTTCGCAGTGCCTCGTAAGCGACTTCAATGTCCAAGTGCTTACTGATCGAGTTCTAGATCAAGCCTGACAGCATGGCTGAAGCACGACTTTAATGCAGTGGACAAATCTAGAAGTCGGGTTACTAAATACATTACTGGAAGGTACGATCTACCGTAGGAGCAGATGTTGGAAACATCGGAGGCTTCAGCGTTCGGTATCGCCGATTACAACGCAACTTGATAATGACATACCAAATTTCACGCAGTCCAAATAAGTGTGCTACTATTTCATGCAGCTCAAAAGTAACACAAACCTCAGAATTCACTCATTGAAATTAGTAAGAGTACGGCCGTCAGGAGCGCCGTAGAAAGTTATTTTCCAATTGCGTGTATCAACCATGCATCGCTCTCCCGCAATAGGTCGCTTCTGCACTCACTCTAGCCATATTTACTACTCGGTTGGATGACACACACTCCGGCAGTTACATTTTGTTGCTTGACACTAGCCACCATTCTACTTCCGAGAAATACCTCAGAATAATTTTTCGCCTATTGAATCTATGAAAACACTCTGCGTGCAGGTGGAGTACATTAAAAACGAGTAGTCCACTCTTTTAACAGTAAAACTACTTACCGCTTTTTTCGGTACCGTTTTTCATTAACCCACCAAACCACCAAACGGTGCTTATAATGCAGTGCTTTTGAACCCGTTAAAGTATAAAGTAGTTGTTCATTGTTCATTCCGCATGTGGCCACAGGTGCGTTCAAGTAGTTTCGGAAAGAATGAGACTCGAACGTCCCGAATGATCTACGTATGCCGAAGTGCTGATTTGCTTTCCATGAGATTTATTGATTCCGCCTTAAACAACCAAAATCATCTAGCACGAGCACGCCGAGATCACAGACATGTGAAGCCCTTAGTAGAATTTGTAGCCAATACCGGTTGTTGTGTACTTAGCATCAAAGACCGCGCAATAAGCATACAATGCACATTTCATTAATGGATCAGAGGCTCGAATACATTTGCATATACTTGTGAAATCTTAGTACGGTGGCCAACCGTATTCATAAAATATCATGTTGTTGTTGATAACACAATTGTGTCGGCCCACAAATATGAAACTGACTAAACGTACTGTTTTTAAGGGTTAAATTCAGTGACTCATTCTCTAATCAATTTATGTTGAGTAAATTAACTACATTCATTGGACTATGAAACAAGTTATTTCATTTGTTCTATTAACACCTTGCAAGCGCAGGTCAAAACAATTCATTTACTCTTCCGCAAAGCATTTGATATTTGTCACAGGGCAGGATCATTCACATTGAAATAAAAATAGACACAATCATACCTTCGAAAACCAATTTATTAAATCATGTGCTTTTTGATTTCGTGTGGCATTTCGGTAACAATTAAGGTGAAATTTCCTTGTAGATTTAATCCTGTAACAACTGACAGCCAAATTCATTTGAGGTCCAAACTGGGGCAGATAACATATAAATGAGTAAAAAGACATGTGAATAGCGTTTCCCGTCAGAATGAACAAATGGATCAAACAAGCGGTGAAAACAACCACCGGACGACGCACTTAGTGGTTTTGATCACTACACACGGAGTGGCCGACGTTAGTGTGAATTACTCAATGTTTGTATCACTGAATCCGAAGAAAAGCTCATGGTCTCATAAGGGTCGTTAGTTATGGATCCGAAAGCATAATTTCTATCGAGCGATTTGGCTTGCCAAATGGGCTTCATATTTTCAACGTATGGTTTGTTTGAAATACTCATAGTCTAAGCCGCCCAATCTCAACTTATATCGCGATTCATATTGAAGTAAACCTTGGTCAGGAAGATCCCTCGGCCCCTAGCAGAGACATTTAGGAATTGGATGTTCCTTACGAGAAAGCTTTACGCACTATAAAGCTTTTCGACCACATTTACTCTTATCACCTGAAGATAGCAGGCTACTGAGTCACGATGGCGACGCTGTAATTTTCCCCGAGTTCACATTGCCGAATAAACATTTTTCCCTAAGGGACTGAACTCTGAAACATGTATTCAGAGAAGACCAACAAGAACGCCATCGGCGGTGCCGTGGGCTGATTTTCTCACCAGCGGCTCTTCAAATGCCTGACCTAGTGAACATAGATGAACGGAACTTCAAATCAGTTTACTTCAAGATAAGATTTGTAAACCCGTGTGTTTGCAATTTCAGGAATTTATGCTGACACTGCAAAGATAATAAAACATCTACTAGGTGAGAAAATGATGTGAAGTAAAAGGAAGAATAAAAAGAGGTTACCTGCAAATAAGCAAAGGTTCTCACACTAGTTGCATCATCCTTTTTCGATCGACTAATAATTGAAGCCGTATAGAATTGCGATACAAAGCGATACAGGAAAATAAAACTTGAAATTTTGACCGCGTGGAAGCAATGGATGCCTTACTAGCTAAAATAGTGTGTAGGGTGCAAGAGCGATCGTTTAGTGTCTTGCAAGAGAAGTTAAAGCATGCGACAAAAATCCCGATAGCCAGCGAGGAAGTCTCTGCTTAATCCAAAGCATAAGCAAATAAATTTCAGAGATCGCACAAGAAACGCTTAGTGATTTTGAAGCATTCCGGGGAGAATAACGGAAGAAAAGCACAGCTGAGGAGGGCATTAGATGCATTTACAAAACTTAGAATTAGAGCAGGCGGTATGGGGATTATCCTGAGGCTAACGTAGTTATAGTATAGTTCACTAGATTTATGAAAATTTTCTAGGATGTGCGCATCAAGATAAAGGGTAGAAAATTCATGGAGACACTTCAAGGAATATGAATCTTGATGCTTTGGTCAGTTACGACCAAATTAGCAAAGGCGTTTAAAGCAGAACCCATTCTGTCAGTGCAGTGAAAAGTAACTGTTATATCACACGCACAGAAGGGTTGAGGAATAGGGAGCATGGAGCTTGATCAAGTTAGTATTTTGTCCATTTCTCGTTGGATTTTCAAAGATCGTCCAATCATTAAGGTCACATACCCCAGGATAACGTCGTCAGCGTAGTTAGACCCAATGGAATAGACAGACACCCAACATAGCGGGAAAACAGAGAGGCGGATATAACAGGTCCTTGTAAAACCTCATGATGGGCTGGAATTATAGAAGATAAGCAAAATAGCTACTTGAGGTGTGGGTGATTCGTGAAATAGTCACACATTACACTACATGCGTATGGGGTCACGCCGTATTCGAATAAATCTGTAGCCGCAGCCATTTGTCAAGGCTTTAAATGCATTAGCATAATCAAGGAGCAAGAGCCGCACAGTCCTACAATTTTTATCCAAAGCAGATGCAATGCAATGCACAAGGTACAAAGCGACATCCAATTTAGAGAGCTTTGACTTGCATATTATTTTTTGGTATCAGTCTTATGCTTACTCGTAACGATTCGGGGAATTCGTAGTTGTTATATCACCTGCAGCAGCACGGAAGTGCACACTATTGGCCAATACCTCTGTGCTTCCTTCGCAAGCAAATGTGCTATTCTGGCTGTTTTCCAAATGTCGGGATAGTGCCACTCATTAAACATCAGTTGAAAATTTCTGTCAGACATGAATGAATTGCATCCGCACCATCTTTCAAAGATTTGTTTCGCTTCAGGCTTGTGAGTTGCTTATACAGCATTGATATGGTCAAGTAAAATGGGATGGTCCTTGATGGTGAAGCAAAGGTAGGCGAATGTGTTTGATGAGGACGAGCTAGATTCAACGTTAAGCTTGTCCAAATCTGCAGTACCGAGGGGGCAAGTTGATTTTTCAGCTAATTTGTAGTCGCTCCCAATCAGCAGGCTTAGTCCAGTCCTGAAAAGCATCAGGCGCCGGCGTTTCGACCTTCTGGGTCTCTTCAGTGGTGCGGCTCTCAGCGAACCCCTGCCGGGTTTCGCACCCATGAAGTCAGATTCAAGCAGTTAGTGCCACTACGCCATGGGGGACAGCCGCGAACCTGCGTGATTGACAATTGACTGATATAGCCCGGCTCGTCTTGCACTGCTACGCCAGTTACGAACTGTGCAGAGGACAATGGCTAGCCTCACAAGCTGATTGGGATTGACAATGAATGAGCTGGATCATAGCAAAATCCTCACTACTACTCATAAGTTGATCTTTGCCGGTGAGTTGCTTCAGACACCTCCACAGATCAGCACAAATGTGGTTTCTTAACACGACCTAAAGGCATAGGCTATTTAACTGTTTATATTGGATTTTGTAGCCACAGATAGACGTGTGACACGGGTTGTTTTCTTGCATTTGTAAGCCCCTTCTTTTTTTGGTTGCAGTTGCTTGTATAATGGTGGTGCAAAAGTACCGCCATGTTCGAGCAATAAAGGCTAAAAAAGAAATTGATAGCCTGAGATATTCCTACTGATCTGACAGAATCACATTAGCAAAAGGTTGAAAATTCGGTTGAGCTTTGGAATTCTTCCCGTTGAGCAGTTTCACCTCATGGCGGTTCTGCTTGGCCTTCTTGTCATCGCAAGTTACCTGGACTTAAAGTAACTTCTTGGGCATAACTTCATTATCCAAGTGTCTGGAATATCAGCCGTAGCACTTTTTAGATTGGAAAATAAATATTATTTGCCTGCAAACATCAAATCCAAATGTACGTCCAGTTTGGTAAGGAATTCCACCAACTTGTTTAGACACAACCCTTTAATGGAGACAGTGTCCCTTTTATTAAATTCATCAGCTATCATGTCGAGAGGATTCGAACTTTGTTTGCTATTCCGACGCAATGTGATTTGTAAACACTTGCATCTCTGACAATGCTGCTTTAGGCGTTATATAAACTTTCCCAACTACAACATTCAGCAAATCGCTACGAAACCCGTTTGCACTCCAACAGAAGTAACTTATTGAAACCATTGTGTAAGTGAACAGCTGTGAACCGGATGTACACCAATCTTCGCTAATGTACATGAGCACACCTCCGCGGTGGTGTGGCTTTCTTGTGCGGTCGGATCTGAAGTGTTGATAGCTATCAAATTTTAGTACTCCATCTTCAGTGCTGAATGTTACCATATTTCTCGCAGTATTATTATACTCACGTGTGTTAGTTCCGTGTGCGTTTAAAGGCCCCCGAGATCATCATTTTTTCCGCGAAGCGATCGTACGTTACTAAAGAGGATAAGCGGAATTTGTGCACAGTTGGCAAGACAGCGTCTTAGTCTAGATTCCAAACCAGCATGCTGTTTCTTCTTTACCCACAAATCTTTCTTGACAATTATTTTGCAAGTTTTTCTGATTTTGTAGCCATATTTGAATAGAAATGAAATTCTAACAACTTCACGGAGCGAAATCAGGTGGTCAGTAGAGTAATTCAACATTAATGACTTTAATTAGTTCACAGAAACAGATGAAAAAAGTTGTTAAAACAGGTAGAGAAATATTATCAGCACTGAGTAGTGTATAAGAGTAAGACAACCACAACAGCAACGGAGGAATTTGAAGGCCTCGCCAAGCACTTACTTGGCGTCCTCGTAGTAACACAAGTGGATGGAATTCTGCACATTGATGCCTTTGGTCGAGCATGTGATGTCGTATCGCTTGGCCATGTTTTGACACGCGGCCGAATTATTAGCGCACCGTGTGCTAGAGATACTGCGCTACATCAAAGATCGCAGTGATTTAGAGCCACTGATTTAATGTCACTGAAAAGTTCAGGAGGTTTGGAAAGACCAAACCAAAGAGACGTACTAGCGCTACCATTTATTTTCGCCAAGCAGTCGCCTAAATATATCCGTTGATGTGCGTCACTGAGTTGAATAATTTGCCCTGGTCCTACAACTTATGCAAATTTATGGTGGCGGTCTCGTATGGGACCGCATGGCTCTAGGAACCAAGGTTAAATGTACCACAAAGCGGTTTTTGTGACAGCTCAAATTATCACTCCATAAGTGTAACGAAATCTGCAGCGGTGATTCCTCGATCGTTTACAAATAGCAACAAATGAAACACATAACTGACGCAGGACCATGCGTGATTTTCGAGAAAAACCCTTAAAGCCATAAACGGAAGACAAGATATAAGCAATATTTCCACTGTGCGACCAGAGAGCAGCCGCGAACAATGTCCGGCGGGTGAACGAAAATGTGCCAACAGTCGAAAAAGAAACCACTTTGATTTTCCTTGTCACTCCACCAATGTGAGTGCGCTCGTTTTTGAGAAGTTAAATGCAGATGTAGAACATTCAATTAGAAGCATGTCTTAGAAGATATCACAAAAATCTGTCTACGCCAGTCTGTGATTGAAAGCGGAGTCGCACGAGTCCGGTTAGACACTGGAGCTACCATCCGCATTCACCCTAAAAGATACTGTCCATAGGTGCCCATCTGCAGTGGAATGGCTCCAGAATTCATCCAAATGGCTCAGCTACATTATAACTAGTTAACCCGAGAGACAGCTTCATACTGGTTAGAGTTTGTAGTCGTGAAGGATGAGTACTGGCCAAAGTTCAACATTGATATGATTAAGTCTCTTGAGTTTATTATATTTAATAATGCAAGTTTGGTGTATGCTTGTTAGGGAGAAACCAATGTTGGTCACTTGTATCCGGTTGTGTTTCGTCCGAGTTTGCTAAAATATGAGGGTACCGCTCACTCGTCGTTTGTTTCAGTGATATAACCGATTGCGCTGTCGCTTAAATATAACTGACCCGAAACCGTTGACACAGACCTTGCCTAGAGAATATTGTGTGATACTGACATTTGCCAAGTTCAGCGTCGATAAGTATTTCGCAAAGGTAGACCTATCATCCGCATTCGAGAACCTAATTATAGGGTCAAAACGAATAGTTTAGCTTTCTTACTGACTTTACCATTTCGATTAAACGTTACCGTTGGCTGCGTTTACCGTTTGATTTGTAGGTTTCGAGCGAAACTGTAAAATGTCGGTTAGTTGTAACTATTAAGTGAACAAAATTCAAATCATTTAATGCAGGGTGCATTGCAACGTCGCGTAGGCGCAGAAACAACCAAAGTCAAAAAAGGCGTTTCAAGGTTGAAAACTCCAAGCGAAAAGCAAATTTAGTGGCATTCCAGCCGATAGTATGGGTGGCCAGTTTCAGCTGGTGATCATTCAATTTTGTGTTGTGGTTATGTTTCAGGTGCCGGTGAGCATGACCTAGGTCTATCAGGATCTGGTGCGTCGGAAATAGATCGCTCCATAGACGGCAATAACTTCCGTCGTACATTCCTATGGTTTTCGGTCTTCCTTGGTATGGCAAGCGGAACATGTCCCTCACACCTTTGGTTGCTCAAATCTGTGGTGTCTCTATTGCAGGTAGATCGCGTTGTAACCAGAGTCACCACGCTTGAATCGTGCTACAGAATCAGACCTCAGATACGGATTGAGCATTTGGGAAAAATGGAGAGAAGAAACAGTACGAACACTTCGTAAGGGACCAACATGTTGGTTTTCAGTTTTGGACGTCTTCAACGACGACGCTAAACAGCCGAAAACACCTTAGGGTCAAGCTCCTATCAAGCGTCTTCAAGATGTGGTTTCCAAGCTTATTTGCGTTGGTGGGCATACGGCATCCATGTATGGTTTTCCACTTGTCCCTCTTGAACAAAGTTAGGTTTACCTATGCACGGTTAAAAGCGCGGTTTAAGTCTGATTGCAGCAGTTTGTGATACTCCTGACAAGTGATTTCCCGTCATAACTTGACCTCATCGTCAAAAAAACGAAATGTGTCTAGCTGATATGCGCGAAGTCGTTAAATTAGAACAAGAAAAAGCACGGAGCAAACACTGACCGGTGTGAAACCCCGAATTCCATGGCAAGAGGATAGAAGAATGAGTCCTGAACCCGAACTTGAAGCCGCCGTTCGAGGAGAAAATTTCCGGTCTGTCCAAAACAAGGTCCCAATTCCGTATGTTTGTAGCTTTTCTACTCTAATCGGTGGGAAGCTGTATCAACGATGAGACAAGTTACATCCATGTCGATCCCCTGTTGAATATTTAGGTACAACAGCCACGATTAAAAACCTGGTTGGTAATGTCTGTCCGATGCTAACGGAATCCGTGGTGTTCCGGTATTTTAAAGTTTTACCTTGCAAACCCTTAGCTAAGTTCGATTGTCTCCTCTTTGAGAGCACTGGGAGAAGAATCACTGGGCGATAGTTAGCAGGCCTTGAATGGCTACCACTCTATCAAATCGGGTATTGATACCAGGCTTCCACGCATTAGAGACCTGATGTTCATCCAAGCTATCTGGAAAATTCGTGTAATCTATCAGCTATCCTTGTAGCTGCTACCTGCTTTATATTTGGATAAATGTTATCAAGTCCGGAGGAAATATGAGTGCATTCTTATGATATAAAATGTGCGGCAGATGACGTTCTGATTTGCCTTTCGACGTAATAAATTCATGACGCTAATCTCTAAAGTCTTTCGCAGCGATGTGTGCAGAATAACATTAAACAGAAACGTAAGCAAAGTGAGCTTTGGAAGGAGGGTGTGATTATCCATTGGCGTATGATAACAAGCGGTGGAATCAGCGGCGATCCGAGAAAAATTAAGGCAATACCAGAGATGCAACCCTTTGACTATGTTACGGGCTCCCATGGTTTAAACTGGTAGGTGGATTATTTGAGCCGCTTTTTACCAATACTCGCTTATGTCATTAGAACTCAGCAAGAACTAAAACGTACCTGGGGAAAGGAACCGGAAACTGCGTTTGCGACCATTAAGCATTCCACCAGCAACATATGTTTACTCAGATATTGGAATCCATCGCATTCTCGGCAATTACAGAGTCACAGTAGCCAGGATAGAATAGGAGCCATTCTCCTACAGAATGAAAAACAAGTATATTTCCGCAGTCGGGCGTCCACAGTGACCGAGCTTTGCTTTGTGCAGATCAAGGGGTTGATGCTCTCGGTAGTCCACGCCATGAAGCGTTTCAACGACTGTATTTTCGGAAGAAAGACAACTGCGTACAAGCACCATAAACCGCTTGTGTCGGTAACAAGCAAACTTCTGCACCTCGGTTCTCGTTTTTCTTCAATGCACTTTATACATCATCAAAGGTACAAAATGGATGTCATGCATACGCCTGGTGCACAGATGTTCATCGCGAACGCGCTGTCAAGAGATTATCTGCCGGTAACCGAGCATAATCCGGATGAGGTCGAAGCAATAAAATTTTTACAGCATCTGGCAGTGACAGAAGATCGTTAAAAATCAACAATGAGCCACACAGGGGAAGATGCCAAAATTTCAGCTTTGCAAGAGGTTAGTATACATGAGTGGCTAAAGGAGCATCTGCCGAAGCAACTAAGGCCCTACTTCAGTTTTCGGGTTAAACTCGCTGCCCACGATGGTTTGTTGTTCAAGAGAAGTCATATTTTGATCCTGTCATCACTCCAAGGAGAAATGCTGACACACACACTCATCTCGGTCACCTGGTTTTTAACTATACCACTAACCGAGCAACAGTATCAGAATGTTAACTGGGAATGACGGGTCAAATCAGGTTTGATATGTCGAATTATGTCGCAAGCGATGGAATCAATGTTTCTACTGATGTTCCTGATAGACTGCGACAGAAGGTGGCAAAGCCTTTATTCCTTTGCAGCGGAGAAGATCGATTTTTCCCAGCGGATTTCTATAGTGATTATCTTGAACTCCATTTTGTCACCAGTACGACCACCTAAGCAGTAATCAACAACCTCAGGTATCAATTCGTGCGGCAGAGAACACTGGAAGAACTGGTCTCCGAATGGTCCTCAAGTTATCAGCGCTGCTTTCCAGACCTTCGCTACGAAGGGGAGATTCGTACACTAGCTAACTATCCAATATTAAAGCCAATCGAGCGAAAAAGCGGAGTCAGCAATAAAGCAAGTCAAACGACTGTTATCAGAGGCTTCATGTTGATAGAGGATCATAACACTCGTTCAGTGGATGTCGTTTTGAGCTCAGTGAAGCGCCTATGCAGCCGCACAAATATAACTCTGATGCTGACCCCTGCCACATATTTACGCCCAGTTTCGCCACAGTGTGAGCGGCTATAGAGCAGAAAAGGTAGTACGACCGCGCTGCACAGGTACTACCGGAGCGGACTTTGGGAAAGAAAGTCTGGGTCTAACCAGTACCGAAGGTCGAGTTTGGTGGAAGAATGGTATTGTTACTGCTGTGCTCGGTGCAATGTCATATGACATAAATTTTGGATGGAAAACGCTCAGAAGAAATCTAGTGCAGCTGAGTTGCCACTGGAACCAATGAGGATTAGGAGTTGAGTGCTACATTGCTTGGATCAAAGAGAACACTGCTGCAGATATAGCGAAGAAAAGACGGATTAATCAAGCGTAAGGCTTATCTAGTAATATAAGGGTGGAAACATTCGAAAAAGTAGGATATGATGGGTATCCTATCAGAGTGAACTGATGGCTCCATCGAGCGTTTCAGAAACCAATGTGCGACGCAAGTAACGGTTTCGATCACTGGAAACGGATTGGCCGACATTCGTGAGGATTACTCACAGTTTGTTTAATGGAGTCATATTATGAATATCATGCGCTCGTTAGGATCGTTATTTTTGAATGTTCGTTCAGTTGGATTTACTGAATAAACGCTTTTCCTTGATAACCGCATTCTGTAACTAAATCCACGCACCTATAATGAATGGCCCTTAAAGTGATATGAATTGTCAGACCAGCAAAACCTTCACTGTTGGGCGACTTGTGGTTTTCGATCAGATGAATGCAACCTTTATTTCGCTGTTACATGCCAAACATGAATGCAAATTCGACAGAGTTCGAGTTAAACACTACCTACCTTAACACCAATTCGTCACCGATTGAAGTACTTTTCTGGTTCTGCAAATCTGTGCTAGCAAAAAGTTTCACACTACTTGAGATTGTTCAGTTGATTGCCGTCAATCTTCCTATCTTGACTGAAGAAGGAATCACGAATTTGAGCTTCATCACTGATCATTCTAGCATCAAGTGTTGAGTATCCTTACAGGACGAAAAATTACTCGCTGCTAGCCTTTCAATTGTCTATGGATGCAAATTCTAAATTGTGGGCAACCTTAAATTCATTGACACCACTGGCACTGGTATCAAATAATTATAATGTCGCTACCATAAATATTACCCGCCTGCATCAGATGACAATCAATGTGCAAAGGGGTAATGTTCTTGCATATTTTGCTTGCATGAAATCTTGCTTGGCCAAAAAGACAGCCAAAGGGCAGCGACAAGCAACTTGAAGAAATGCATTCCTTTAGTACACAATGCTACACTGGGGATGATGCGGCAAATCATTATTCACCGCCAGAAACATTAGTCATTTTATTGCTGCCAAATTCAAAGAGGATGGTGTTAGTGTTTGGAAGTTCCATTAAGATGCCGAGCAGCCACCTAATTTTCCCCAAACAGTCCATTCGATTACCGAAATTACGACAGTATAAAGGTGTAAAAAAGGTTTTTGAGGCATGAATCACAGGAATACAAAACAACGGAGATGTTCGACATCACGGATTTTTTAAGATGTAGTTATTGTAGACGAGGCCAAAATAAAATTGACCATGCGTATGTTCAAGTACAACGCCTAAACGCCACAAATGTAACGTGCTCAGGACTGACATCTACAGCAGTACTTTTGCATCTTGCCTTACATTTTGGGCTCTACGGCTGCTGGCTAGCAGATAAATTATGCTTGAAACTTTACTGGGTTTACTGTGAAATACACTGATGAATTTTAATAGGACTTACCGTTGTCAATGCTACAAATAAAAATATCGAAATACGAACAAGTTAAAAACAGAAGCTCTAGAATTCATTTGGTGGGTCTAGATATTTATAATTTTAGGACATACGGAGATCACATTTGGTAAATCTCTGGGTCCCAGCATCCTGTCCATTCTTCCATTACCATTAGAGTTAATTAAATTTGATTATTCGTTGCACCTAGAGAAACCAGTAGACAGATGACTGGGTTGCTTTTGGCAATATCTTTGCTGAATCAACGCAAAAACTTCGCTCACATTGACGAACGAGTGAAACTAGCTATGCAAATTGCTCTGACATCACATCATAATTAGTAAGCAGCACGCAAGTACTAAATTGGGAAGGGAGAAATAAAGAAGACTGCCAAAGAGGCCACACAACAGATGACTTTGAAAGCTGTTTAGTCAATTGTAGACTACATAGTTGCCAACGATAAACAGCTATTCTCACAGGTCTTCCTTTTCCTACTATCATTAGACGATAAGAATCTATTAGGCTGAACGAAAACTATAAAAACAAGTCAGCGCCGAACTAGTTGCATATATTACCGCCCACCCAAGTAATAATTAAACGGTGTTGTCATCAGTTATGTGATCGAAATCAAACCATTAAGGAATATGTAATAATGAGAGCATGAATAGTATTGTGATAGGCACTTATAATAGTTACTCTCTTTGTTTGTTATTTGAGACAGATTGTATATGTTCCGTGATATTTGGTAAGTTGCACATAATATTTCTACTGTATCTGGTTTCAGGCCGTCGTTCAAATGTTGTACGCCATTAGTAATCTTCGAACATTCCTCCATGTTCTTTGGAACGAACATCTGGAAGTCAAACGAAACAAGAGAAATTGTCATAAAAAAGACATAAATCCAGCATTGTTTATAGCGTCCCTGAGGTTTAGGCTGCAAGTGAGCTAGAGGCTCAAACACATGACTGGGACAAATGAGGCCCCATCCATGTGATATGCGCGTAGGGAAAATGTTTCCAAACAAAACATGTTACTTATCTAGTTAATGAATCTGTTCGCTGTTACAAAGCCATTTCTACTAACTAGGTAAACTAAGATGTCGTTTGCACTGACAATACAGCTGATGAATGCAAAATGTTCCTGACAAAATTTCTTATTTCAGCGACGCAGAGTGCAGTAATTCAAACAGTTGAATGGCTGAAGAGGACCAAAATAAAAACAATCTCCATATTTCTACAGACCATTTCTTCGACATTGAAGCAGCTATTATCGTGATGATTGCTATTGACGACATATGTCGTATAATCAAAAAAGGCTCTCTGGGGTCACTGATAAGTTGTTGAAATCTGGTCAATAGCTGTTCCATCCCGCGTTCTAACCAAGTTGCGCAACAAGCCTGGCTTAATTCGTTGTGAATATTTTAAGTCTATAAAATATTTTTAAAAATAATAGCAACGATAAATAACCTCTTCAAATAATCTTACGTAACTAGCTTTTATCCGTCATTTCCATTTTAACCATACTCTTTCTGATGCACGTTCATTAGCAGGTGCTTTGCTTTATTGCAACATCATGCACACAGCAAAGGCACCTTCCTTCTGGTAACCAGCGACATGTGCTCAGAAATCAGTCACGTACTGCTTATCAGTACTGGGTTCCTATTTATACTTGTATTTCGCTGGACATCTTAACTGACTTCCCGAAAGCTTACAGCTTTGAAGCTGATTACTGTAAAGTGTCTTTTAGTAATAAGATAAACGCTTTGACCAGTAGTACATAGTTATTTAACGGATGTGTCCAGTAACTGCATGGTTAGAGCACTGTTCCGGGTACAACGCCATGAATTCCTGCTGAAATTGGGTCTGTTTATGTGCACAATGTGTTCGCCAATGCTACATGTACGCTCAATAAATACGCCTCGTGGATAAATAATGATACATTTAAAGCGTTGTCAATTACCGGGTTTGTCGAATGAAAGCTAATGACGCACTCTCTATTGGTGCTCCCAAATTCAAGTGGAGTTCGTCTAGTTGTCTGCGATGGGAAACTGTCGCAATCGTACTAAATGGTAATAAGCTACATCCGTGACTCCATTTCAGGCTACAGCGTTCTTCTTGTTTAGGTGAAATATGGAACGCATTCGGTCTAATATTTTTGATGCCTCATCGATTCTTCCAAAAGAAGCTGCATTCTTTAGGAAAGTATGAATTCCTGCTGTTGGTCGCGTTACTGCCAAAAGCATGAACATTTTATGAACATTGATCAATGCTTCTATCTGGTACATTAAAGGTTCTATGGTCCAAAGGGAGAATAATCGAAGAGTTCTGAAACTTGGGATGACTGCTGGTAATCAGCATAGGGCAAGCGGCGGACTGTAACTGTTTTAAAAATGCTGTATCCAAATGCGCCCCTTATCCACACTTGTTTATGATCGATTCTCGAAAATTCAGTCTTTGTTCTAGCGCCAAGGTTTATGCAGGTTAATTTAGCTACTAACATTTATTCTGCATATGCCGACGGAGATTATTTCAGACAGTGTGTTTAGGAATTTCGTAGGACAGCGTCCAAAGCACTGGGCCGCATTCCATTAATAACTTGACGCCAGTGGAAGATGATCCGAGCTTGACTTTTGACGAAATGGTCCGCTATTTCTCTGAATTCCTCATCCACATTATTTTACCTACCTGAAATTGGGAATGTACTCTCTAACTGTATTCACTTCATTGCTTTCTGACCTACTGTGAGGAAAGTGACATAATGTAACGTAATAGGCGTTCAACTATACTGGGCAGTTATCTCTGTCACTACACTAGACTGAAATGCTGCTAAGGGAGGCTGAAGGTTGCTTGACAGAATTAAATTTGGCAGCTGACTGGATTGACAAATTTTAACACGCCTCAATAGTTGCATGAGCACGTGCCAACTACTCAGCGTATTTCGAAACGCCATGATGTTTCGTGGTGAGATGGCATTGATATTGTGCTAATCTAGTAGAGTCACGTACCGTCAGAGTGGTGGCTACGCGAGTTTGTTGGGTTACGCTGATTTCGATGAATAATACAATCAAGTTGAACCGTGAGAAAATGGTTTATGATGGGTAATATGCATTTGCCTAAAAGAACTCAACGACTGGTTAAAGAAGATAGCGCAAGTGTTTGAACTATGCACATGAACAATACAAATAACAGCTTACTAGCAAGCGAAAGCAAGCTTGATGAAGTGGAAGATTATGGTGAAAAACAGAACAAGAATGTTCTTTAGCTATCGTCCCATGTAATGAGACTTCTGATTGCCTACCCACTTTCAATGATTTAGGTTTATTCGTTTGTATTACAACTTCCAAAATTCTTGTTCACATATATTGGATGTTTTCTACACAAAAAGCCTTCACTTCTTGGCCAGTTGCCAAATTATTCGTTAGTATCAGGCAGCGATAGCAGGTACTAAACCCAAGACCATTGGTGTGTTTGCATAAACTTATGTCCCTTGGCTGCCAAGCAACATCTACTAACTATTTGGTTCCTCCCTTAGGGTTCCAATGATTAAATGAGAGCCAACGAATTCTCTAAAATGGTAACGAAGACATTGTTAACTTTAGGAGTTGCATACAAATCAACAGAGATAATTCGCAGTAAGTTCTTCAAACGAAAAGATATACTTTGGAAAGAGGAAACAACTGGTATGTTCTACTGCTGGAACTATGATAAATACTACGTGTGGTAGACTGGAAGAAAGCTTTGCACATGACAAAGCGAACACAGTCTAACCATTCGCCGCCAAGACAAGAAGCCTGTGAATTCCGTGCATAGTGATGCCAAGAACAACCAATTCTACGCGGAAAACGCCCGCCTCCTCAGAAGAGCCAAAAGCCGGCAAGCACGTAAGTACAAAGTAGAACCCGGTCAATAAGCGCTGGACCGAGTAGTCACTTATGACGCACTGACAATCCAGCCACTTAAACTGCACTGATTATGATGCCAAGACTGGCAACGAAATGCATGCAAAATCATCACTCAGCTCGGAAAACATTCCGAAAGCCCACTCCATGATGGAACTGACCAAGGTTCATATCATGGGAATCGCGGTGCAAGTTGCGTTTGCACTCTAATCCCATTCATACAACCAGTGCTTTAATAAGATCATCAAATAAGCTTTTCGACCCATCGTATATATATATATATATACAAGATAATTGGTGTACGTGACAAAGGTTAAGTAGACGAGTGTGAGGATTAATCGTGCTTCGAAATTACCTAGCATGGGACACAGGCAACTGAGATTTGTTTGACCCTCCAGTGTTGGCAGATAGAAATGGTGAACTAATTCCGTCTATAACAGAGACCACTCTATATTTGGCTTACGTGCAAACTATTGCATCTCAGGCTTGTATTCAGAATGAGTTTCGAATGGTGGTGACATACGTGACCGCGAACTTGCAGTAGTTAGTATAATAATTTGAGGTCCCCACGTATCCGCTGGTAGCGCCCACCTTACACTCCGAGTTTCGTCAGTCGTTCTTGGTACGGAAGGAGGCACAAACTATGAACATTTTTCATTGCTCTATAGTGCTAGTCCTTGAGTGCTGCAAGGTCATGATTTAACCAGGTTTGATAAGATTGGATAGCGTATTCGTCGTGGAAATGCATGTAGGCATTAAACATTTGGAGAAAGATAAAAGAGCCCAAAACAGCAGGTGTCCGTTGCAAAAAGTATCAACTTGTCAACCACCTCCTTTTGGAGTGGAATCAGTGGGTCACGAACAACATAGTTCATCATGTACGAAAGTCCGCTGTTCGGAACGACTGACGAAGTACACGGGGTGAGGTGGCTCTGTACTTCCGCAGTGACCTCCAATGTGAAGTGATAGACGATCCTGCAAATACGGCGCAGGATTCCCTTTGGTCTCATCTTCGTTTACGAGGCGACGTCTCTTGCTTGGTAAC
>CALYDF020001405.1:0-44162 GCA_944474145.2 Dicrocoelium dendriticum
TAGTCACACCACAGATGGAAATCCACTGGTTGTCATCGTCTCCCAACTTGCATTTTATTGATTAGTGAACATTGGTGCACATGCGAATTAACGCAGCGTGGTTTTGTTAAACGTGTGTCGGCTTTAAACTTTATGCTGTCATTTTAGACTGTTTAGAAGGCATCACTGGATTTGACAGTGAAAGCAGCGTCGCCCCACCTGTGTTTGGTACAGAATATGGACTTATGTGCGCCGATCCTGGCGTGTTTGTCAAGTTAAGCAGTGCGTACGTTACCTGGTTGGTAACTGCAACGGATTGCCATCTGAGCTGAGCTGTCGGTGTCATGGTTGCATATGCAAATGAACCGCCTACGGTTGGATGGGGAAGCAGGCGGTTTTGAGGCTTTTCTGGTATGGGAGTGAGATGACCCAGAGGATTTAGTAGAACAGATGCTGCAGCGCGGTTGGATATTCTCACTTTCTACTTCCGTTTATAGACTGAGCTTATGTGGCTGGTTGAGTTGTTCGCGTAGCCAAATTTACCTCCGATGTAGCGATCAACTTATTAACGGCTGCTCGAATAGATTATCGCACTGTTCCATGAGCAAGTAAACTGGTGACAACTAGAATGGCGTTAAATGTTAGACGAAACTAGATGATAGCAGCAAGCCTTTTGTCTGTCTCAGTTATTGGACAGGTTTGCCTACTCGTTGTAGCCAAAAGGATCTAATGCTGCTAGGACAGGTCACCCCGAGCTTGAGAACGTTACCGTACTTCTCTGAGGAACCTAGGCGACGTACTATTGGAATGATGCTTGCTCTGCTATCGTTTGCAGAAAGGTCTAGCTGAGAGCTTTCTTGGTAGTAGTGCTGACGTTTTACAAATGTTCTAGAGCCAGGCTTGTTGAACACACACAAACACGTAAAAAAGCGCACGCATACTGAGAGTTGTTCAACCCACATCAATGTCAGTCAGCCGAGACAGATGTATGTCTCATTGCCTCTAACTAGCAACCGCTTACAGACTGCAAGCTGCAGCGATCTAATGTAGCGCGGCGAAATACCCACACCCACACAAAGCGGCTGCGTGTTGATCGGCGGGTTCCGATGATCTTCCTGTATTGCCTCGGAGGCGATGCTCAGTAGATGAGCAAAACAAATTGACTTTATTTTTGTTTGCTGCAACTTGCAGGAATGGTTACCGGGCAATTTTTGAAGTTTCAGTTTATTCCTACGTAGGAGGCTAAAATCGTTCCCAAAATGCTCCGGATTAATGTGGTTACACACGTAGAGCTTGAAAAAGGATATTCCAAAACTGAGAACTGCTGCGAGAGTATTATCCAAACAAGTTAAAATGAAGAGAAAGGAACCAATGAGTAGAGCACGTCAAAATAGTTCAAAGGAGTGCACACCCAATATTTTGTGTGGAGACTTAACGTGGCCCCATGGGTGAAGCGAGAGCCCACTTAATTTGCAGCCGTACAGCGTGGGTACCCATGCAGTGGAAAAACGGTACTGCAATATAGAACGGTGGTTTACAACCTGGGGTTAACTACCCCATAGGGGTACAATGAGAGTTCGCGGGGGTAAATATAAGAAGGAGGATTGGGTTATTATTCTGTCACCATAATAACTATTAACAATAGCCTATGCAGCAATGGTAATTGACCAGCAGTGCCAATCAGTACTGTGTTCAGGGAATTAAACAATTTCCAATAGTAAATTGTTTACCTTCTTTACAGAGATAGATATGCAAAACAGCGCCACAATAAGGTGCTTCCTTTGGCTTGCTCGTCGATCTTTGTGCTTTTGGATGAGACAGTCATTTGCTACATCGAATTAGAGGTGTGCGAAGTTTAAGCTTAGAGCATAAGTCAGCCTGTCCTGTTTAAGTGAAACAGAAGGTTTGCAAGGCAGAATAGACTAAACAGGCGATCAGCGTATAAAACGTACCAAAGGATTGTGGTGGTTGGAAATGGTCATTCGGGACGGAGTTGGAAAGGATGGTTGAAAAAAGGAGCATCCACTGCTAGCAGTTCATGGTTTATCTGGGATCACACATTGAAGCAAGGAAACAAATGAAGTTAGAGTAAGACGTACGATAGGACTTAGCCGAAACCACACTAAATGTATGAGAACTTGGTAGGAGCAAGCACTAGAATCTGTCACCTTAATGTACATCAGTTCTTGATTTGATGAAAATGCTAAAAATATGTTTTCTTTATTCAAATGCTAACCATTAACAAAAAATAGTAATTAATTTAAGTAATTTGATGCAAAGCGTACAATAATCATTAGGTACTCAGCTGTTTAAATAAAGTTTGGGAAGTTGGTAATTGTTTAGACTGACGGATCTTTGTGGGTAACAACGCCAAATAGGTTGCGATCTACTGGTATTGAGAGAAAAGATGGATCCCAATTATGTTAAGTGACAAATTAACTAAAGCAAATCATCTATTTAGATCTCACATTGCTGCGTCCAAGATCAAGACAAAGTAATAAACCGCAACAAGAGAGATAGCAGACAGGTACTAATAATAACCACCAGGATGGAGCCATTAAAAGATACAGGTTAAGGAGATAAGTTTTCCATATTAACTTAGAACGAGGACATAGTAGTGTCTCATTCCTTTACTAAATACACATGCGCAAGCTTTAGTTGTTTATTGATGAAGAAGCAATAAGAGTTAAAATAAACCGCTTATGTTCATGGATGCATTGCTTCCGGTTATTTTTCGACTTTTGTCCCTACAAGATCGTGAACCTAAGAAAGAAGCCTGCGGATAAATGCTAAGTGCATGGATGAGTTTGCAGCACAGTATACCAACATGCAGATAATCTTTATGCAATGAATCGTTGCAGTTACACTCAGTAAAACGCTTTTTCCGATGTGTGGTGGCCGTGTACCTGAGTCTAGCTGCGATGAAGCTTTGCCAATACACTATAGGTCCTCCTACTACTTTCAAATCTGCAGAGGATCGTTTGCTGCTAATGGCTTGGAAATTCTGAACTTTCGTTGCAACATAGCAAGAACCACCAGCAAGAACGACCAGCAAGAACCACCAGCAAGAACCCACCAGCCGGTGAGTTGCGTCACCAGCCGGTGAGCGCTTACAAGATTGGAGACCACACCTTGGCGAAGGTTTCTTAGCAGCGTGACCTGGGTGTATTGGTGCAGGAAGATCTCGGGTGCTCAAAACAAGCAGAGAAGGCGACGAGAACCGGAAATCAACACTTCGGCCTTCTGCGCAGAGCCTTCGGTCGGTTTGAACCATCATTATTTCCCCAATTGTTTAACGCCTACGTGCGACCTCACGTGGAATATGCTATTCAGTCTTGGCAGTCGTGGCGGAAACAGGATCTCGTTGCTCTCGAGACTCCTCAACGACGGGCAACCAAGAATGTCAGGGGCCTCTTTCATCTGCCCTATCAGCTTATACAGAAGTCTCTAAAAATCTACAGCAGTCGATATCGGCTTTTGCAGGGGATCTCATGATGGTTTACCAGATTCTGAAGAACCCAAACCACATTTGTCGTCCGCTGCTGGAATTGAACCACAACACTAAACTAAGAGCTCACCCTATGAAACCGACAATTCAGTATAGCCGGCTTGAATGCCGTAGAAATTTCTTTTCCCTCCGCATGTGCAAGCCTTGGAACGCCCTCCCTAATTATGTCCTCTCTGCTCCCAATCTGGCGATATTTAAAAAACGTGCTGACGATGCATTGTCTCACTTACATCTCATTTTATGACTTGTTAGCCAGGGGCTACAAAACGAATCAAACGGCGTCTTGCCAATCGCCTAACCAATTGATTTATGGATTTATATGTTTAATACGCGAACATCTCTGCTATTCCACATAAGTCTATGGTGAGCCTACCACAACGCTTTTCACTTTATCATGCAATTGATTTTCACAATAATTTCCATCCTACGGGACTTGTTAAGCAAAGCTTTTTTACCCGTAATAAACCATTGTTCCATTGTTCCATTGTTCACAGTCAGTGGCATAAAACTACAGTGAGCAAATGTAGGGTTTGCATGTGACGTGGAATTAATAAGGCAATAAATTTGAATCTTGGGCAATCAGAGTCCTCTTTTCCAGTGACTGATCCTATGACTCACCATGACAAGGCTATGCTGGATGCGAGATTAAATTGCTTGAAATGGTTGGGCTTAATTGGCCGGATTGCGAAAGCCTCGATAAACCAGTGTAGTGCTGGAATGTTCTGGCTACTGAAGACCTTGAAGAAGCTAAAGGGTTTTAATACGCATTGCAAAAATCGAGTAGATGTCGAGCAATAGCGTTGACAGGTAACTTAGGTCCGCTTATCGATTGGATTCGCGGAACATGCTTCGTTATCCTAGTAGATAAACTGAACTCTCTCCGATCATTATACATGCTACAACACGTACAGTTAAATTGATAAACGCGGTTGTCGGTGAGTTAAGAGAATGGCTTATCTAGGCTGGATTTTTGCAACAACATTTTGCTTTGGCGCAAAAGCGCCAGCTCAGCTGCGAAATAAAGCCACTTTGTGGATTGCCGTAGCCGGCGGAAGAAAATCTTATAAACATATAGGGAAAATATACTCGAAAAGTGAAACAACCTGATGTTTCCATGAAAAAGACATTCACCACCCTACCTTATAAATCGGAACAAACTGATAACTGTGTATACCTTCAAAGTGCTTGTTGCTAATTTTGCAGTACCCATTACTCCTATCCGCTGATGCGGTGAGGTGCGCTATTACAAGTGGGCCAGTCAAACTGGGAGATATTCAAACACTGCGTTGTGTGCTACAGTCACTAATAATTTACATAATTTGCTGCAACAAAATTTCATTTATTTCAGGCAAGCTGATCATACTGTCCACTTTGGAAATACATCGCAGTTGAAAAATTACATTCCCATTCACACTATACCTCTGTAGTGAAGACATCGTACAAAAACTGGCTGAAATAGTCTGAAGTGTTGTACATATTTATCCTCATAAAATGGTTTTAGTTGGGTTTGTTTGCATGCACGCATTACAAACCGCGAACGATTTTTGAATATTACTAGATGTAAAAATTCTTTCCTTTCATTTGCAGCTTAATGATAGAGTGTTTCGAACAGCGACACCATCTGTTACTTTGCTAAGTTTGTCAAAATCTGTTAAAAATATCCGAGTTTAAATTGGACATTATCTCAACTTTCTGTGACGTATATTTGAGTATGACAGATAAACTGATGTAGAGTGTTGACGTCTAGGTCATTCTTTGATTACTGTTTTATGAACTTCAACTATTTATGCTGTTTACCAATATATATGGCCGTAGTGGTCACTTGAGCAAGTAGTCTGATAGCAGCTTGGTCAATATTATTTGAATGAATAGTTCGTGATTCGGTGCTTGGTGACTGATAAACCTTTATAAACGAAAAAATGTTCTCGTTAGTTTCCTGTGTCAGAAGTGACCAGTTATTGTCCACACATAGTTTTCTGTCGTGGTTGATGTTGCCTTCATTAACCGAAACAGATAATTTTTATACGTAAATATGTTAAGTGGATATTTAGCGTAAGGTTATTATGAATAGGTTGACGCAATACAATTGTTCTATAACGGAAGAAATGCACCCTCATGATAAGCGGTTATGTACAGAGCTGCACCTAGCATGTGTAGCGCACAATACGAGATGCTACGACAAATGAACAGTGAAATGCACTGACGCGACATGATACAGTTCTTTAGTTGTTTAGTTTAGTTGTTAGCTCATTAGCATATATATTGTCAGACAAAATAGCTACTGCTAGAAACGTCTGCTTGTGCCTTTGTTGAAGTTAGCGCACAATCGCGCTTCTCGAAATGAATTTTACATCCTACTTGTTACTGCGGAATTAACTAAAGCAATGTTTTACCTTATATACTTAAACTGGACAAATCTGCTTAAGCCCATGCAAGCCCCGTTCCTGTCTGCTACCAATACGGACTGCTCGCCTGCCATCTCGATTGAAGGTGCAAATTGCAGGGTCATTGGAAATTTGAAAAAAACTAACCTGCTTTTTACATTAATTATGTGAAAGTTAGAAATATTTAACTAATGTGCATTCGTATTAACATTTTGCTGAACATGTCATCCCGCTTCTATCCAAGGAAAATTTGTGTTGCAATACACCTATGATTATCAGCTGCTGCGAAAGAAACTTTTAGTGATATCTCAAGTAAAACCTTAAAGTGAATTCACTTTTGCTGTCAATAAGTTTTACCATACTAAAAATGTCATCTGGTTCTACATTGTTTACTGGTTACATCTTCGTTGTTCAGCTGTGGGTTGTGTCTGTAAATCAATTTCTGGTTCCGTGTATATAGTTGCTCACCTATTTCCGCGGTAAGAAAGTACAAACGAGTTATCTATCTTAACAAGTGAAAGTTACCGCTTTTCTGACTTATTACGGAATGAAGGTGCGAAAGTTCCAATTTATATATATTTTAGTTTATTTACGCTGCCTTCGTTAATCCGTAAATAATGAATAGCTGGGAGACGGTTGTGTTGGTCGCCCTTAACTACATCTAGGTTTCAGACTCAATGAGCGCATTCTAAGCTGGCTCCGAAAAGGATGAAACTCACGACGATTGAGCAGATGAATCGAGAGGCAGGGTTGCCTCATTAGTTACCAGTCAGTTAATAAAAACTGTTCACCAGGTGAACCCAGATGCATCATTCACAGTCCTTATACCTAGACAACGGCATCACATTTTTCAGCTCGTATATGCCATTGATATGAACCAAAAGCTCTAAATACTCTGTGTTCAAAAGCAGCTGAAATTGATACTCTGTTGCAGTGGAAGTATGTAGCGTACTAAGTAATAAACAGTTGGCCACCAGTCTATTTCATGTCATGTTCTCTCGGTTTTTTGTTATTTGCATGTGCGTGGATGAAGATAACGCACGAAATGACAGCATCAACCCAGATCAGTCTTCTTCTGATATTTTTTATGAAGTATATAGAGAATTTCATATCTCGAAGCACATTTCTTTAGTTTATTGAGCAACGTTAATTAACAAATAGAAAAGCTGAAAATGAACACATCGCGCACCATCATAAATCTCAAGCTACATGTTTAAGATTTTCGAAAACCTTACTCAACAACCTCAAGAAGTTTTGGTCGAAGTTTGCCTAACAAAACTATAGTTCGTGATCTCTGTAGAGTTTCTTACTTTTGATTTTATCACTCGTGAAAAGTTTCTGGTATCATGACATTTCTAGCCCCATATCATTCACTTTAATTAAGGCTTTACGAAGCAGTTTGAACTTAACATAGCTTGTTGTGATCCAGTTACTTTAATTGATGACAAAACATAAGCGGACGCCCTGCTCACATAATCCATATGAAATCGGAGCAAGCCGATTTACATTTGTGGACCGATTGCAATTTTTTATTTTTTTTCCTAAATTATAAACCTCACAGAGACTATTCTACCGGGGTTATCATGCTTACTGTGTACTGGCTTAATATTACTCTTCTGCCGTTCCATTGGCTGTGTTGCCATCGCCTTGTGTATTCAAAACCGAGCAATGGATAGTTTGAGGTGAGCACTTTTAACTGGTCTCTCGTGAGCAGTAAGGAAGGGTACTGTCGCAGTGCTGTTAGTATTGGGTTTAATGA
Source organism: Dicrocoelium dendriticum (assembly GCA_944474145.2). Taxonomy (NCBI): domain Eukaryota; kingdom Metazoa; phylum Platyhelminthes; class Trematoda; order Plagiorchiida; family Dicrocoeliidae; genus Dicrocoelium; species Dicrocoelium dendriticum. The sequence goes on from CALYDF020001405.1 coordinate 7,631, forward strand.
ATTGAGTAAAGTTTCAATGATGGGTCCCGACAAACAGTTCAGCTTGTGTGTCCTAGTTCACTGAAATAAGTTTGCAAATCGGCAGCAGTCCCATTTTGTGGTTCAATGAGAGGAAGAGTAATTTTGAACCAATTGATGAGTAAGCGGCTTGTAACGCACAATCGCAATGTGGACAGCGATTCACATCGAAGTGAACCTTGGTTAGCTTGTTTATATGGACTGTTAGATATGCAGATATATAGGAAAAGCTTGTAGACGACGCATCCAATCAGTCGCCAGTCGTTGAGACGAACATGGTTGAATAAGGATTCAAAACTATAGCGATATATAGTTTGGTTACCAAACTACTAGCTTATTTCACTTTCAACGCATAGTGACAACCACGTACCGGACAAAATGTTGATGTTTTTTAATATTGCCCGTTCGAATTATCGAGAATGTAGTGCGCTAAAATTGTGTAGTTAGACATCGGCGGTTAATAGTAAAGAGATTCTAATTATTAACGCCACTTGACCTTCGCATAGCCACAAGTATTCCTCTGTATTTGTTGAAAAGTTTCCTTCTCAGCAGAACCGTACAATACGAACTTGTCCACAAAGCTAGTGAGTTGCTGCAAAGCCAACTTAGTATATTTCATGTTGAGCCCGTCGGCTTGATAAGCTTGATTTCTTGTCACACTAATTTATGTGAGGAAAGTGCACCATATGTTATCTCCGTCTTTTACAGTCGAACGGCAGGTGTAATTGGCTTCAGAGTGGGCACTGATAAAAACATTCAGTTAAATACTGAAGTACGGCTACCGAAGTATGTCTTTTGCCTTTTTTCCTCTTGGCTGTCTTGCTCACTAATATAATGAGGGTCAACTATATAAATTGCATAGCTCTAGTTTCTGCATATTCGCCGAGATAATTTTCCTAGTTGATGACAATGAGGCCTAAATATTGTTGTGTTGAACAAAAGATTTAGCACGCTGGCTATAAAGCATGTTTGTTATTTCCTCTTTTGACTTTTGAAAGCGCAAAAACGGTGCATCGACATCAATGTGGCCGGGAAGACTTACAGCATCCGTATGTAGTAGCGACGGAAAGCTGAAAACTTCCATAAGCAAAACGGAATGTGCCTCATGCAATTCGGCACATTCTACAGCCTGGCACTAAATTCATTTAGGGGACAGTTCAGTCCGTTTATATCAGGAGGCATGTAATTTTTCGTAAAGCACACCAGCTCTACAACTGCTGACGATGTAGATATATGACTAAACTCCACATTGATCCTTTAACAGACGGGGACAACAGGATTTCTAGTACCAGTGGATTTCGACTGTACGAAGAACACTTAAGAGTTAATCTATAGGTATTAAAGTTCAGCCAAGTCTACTATACCGAGCAACGAAGAGGCGCAGTCCAACAACCTTGCCAAACAAATTTATACGCTTGCAAATTCAAAAGATAATGCGCGGTGTGAACCACTAGTTACACCTGATCGGCTTCTTTTCGTACTCGGTAACAACTGAAGATAGATATGGTTCTTCCTCACCTGCCTCCCCTTCATTCCTTGGCCAGCCATATAAAGTAGTCTGTCAGCTGGAATCTGTAAAACACCAGCGCGTTTATCATAGTGCACTTTTGAACTTGGTTCATTTGGCTCAGTTGCATAATTGATTTCGATATTTAGCCGCCTCTGATTTATCTAAGATGATCTTGCAGTATCCGCAGAAGCTTGGACTTTACTACGCTGATCTAATTATGGACCCATTCCGTTTGTTTCATGGTTTTTCATTCCTGGAGTTTTCCAAAGTTTTAACTCCCACGGAGTTAATTAAATAGGGTGTTTGAAGCTGACAGGTCAAAATACTGACAATGGAGGCATTACAATATATGTTATGCTCCTGTTAATTAAGGGACCATTGTTTACCTACTTGTCAGCTAACAGGTAAGTCCATTGAATAGAGACTTAGAGGAAAGTGAACATTTCTGTTGAATCGTTTATTGGCAATTGCCAGCAGATCTGGCCGTTATGGCAAGTACTGTGTAGTTAGAATACGTACAGAGGAAATAAACTACACTTAAGGTGGAAGTGGACAAATATGCGAAATAACTAGAATCATTGACTACTATACATTAATAATTTTAAATTTGTCTTGGTACTTTAATGACCCCTGTCGGTACGGCAAATTTGGCAAGCCAGGTTTGGAATCAGCAATATATCACGTCACAAAATGTCCCGTAAAGTTCAGACAACTTTTAAATCTATTTGCTACAGAAAACACATGGATAAGTACTAAATAGTATTTGAGATTTTCACTATGATAAAATGAGCAGCCTGATGAAAATGCATTTGCTCCTGATGAGCACTTGGTTTCCCGCCAAAAATACATGAATTGCACTTAAAAACCGAGTACATGTATAGCCCTTCGTGGTTCGATTAAGTTCAACTCAATTAGATCCCAAACCACATAGAGAAATCTTCAATCCAGAAAAGCATCAGATGGGCGTTTTCCCCAATTGTGGCTCGCCAATGATGCTCATCCTTCGCTCCTTTAATGCAGGTCGACCCGATAACCGCTAGAGGATAACGCGAATTAGCTAGGAGCTTATGCCAATGAACCATGAGGGATGACACCCGACCATCACAAATTTAAATGTAACCGTGGTTGTTGATGAAGTGCAAGATGTGGAGACCATAATAGAATACCTAAACTGCTGTCACTGTGAAAACTAATTCCCCTGGAATGTGACTGCGGGGACACACAACACTTCTTGGATGTCGCTTTACAGAGGAAAGCAGATGTTTCCTTCCAGCGACTGTTTTACCTTAATCCGAACTGGACGGTTAATTAGCTAATTTCAATCCAATATCCCATGAAGTATAAAGGATATCTGTTCTGCACTTTTTTCGGGAGATCTCTCTATATCTTCTGGGAATATTTAGGCATGATTGAACTAAGTCATTTTAAGATTATTGAGTAAAAACTGGCACACCAGTAAATTAACACCGGGAATGGAGGGGGAATGTCCAAAACGCAAATCGAGCTAACGTCCCTATGGATAGGTGTTAATTACACAACCGTACAAAAGCGAGCGTTATGCCAAGAACTTATACTGTCGATTGCACCGATCCATTAATAGGTGCTATTAAGCATCCCAACTAATCTTACTGAACCCAGCTATGTTAGACTCCTCTTTAAAGTTACTGCTTCTGCGTTTAACAATGGAACTGTGGTTGCATTAACGTGTGGATTGACCAGACTGAGAAGTTTTCGACCAGAATTTTGGAGCATATTCCTAGTTGCTTATAGTTAGCCAAGCCTTAGGTAATTTTCAATTCGAATGCTCGACACATGCTCGATTCCAATGCATGCAGAATCCCAGGCGAATCTTTCAAAGTCATCAATTTTTGGACCGACACGGAATCAAGGCCAAGGTACTTAATGTTTTATGCCTGGTTCTGTCAACCGCCTCAAGAGAAAGAACTCACACTGGCTCAGCGCACCAGCTTTCTAATCTCATTTCTCAGGTTATGAACATTTAGCTGTATTTTTAAAATCTTTTTGGTTCACTCCATCCAGAGCGTGTTCGAACACATTGAGTCTGACGATTCCCTCGAGCCCAGGTTTCAGTCACCGTCACACTTAATACAGAAAAATGTGAACAAATGGGGCTGCAAGGTGCAGTTTATTATATAGTAGCCATCAAAAAATACTTTTGAAAATATCATTGTAAGTATCTGCAGATCTTGCTCCGCCAGCCACTATTCTTTCCATGAACTTATGGATACGGAATCCAAAGTATCACTTGATGATTAATAAATTTTTTCGACATTGCTCTGAAATCAGTTGCAATATTGGACCACTTCCAAATAAACAAACATACAATTCGACTAGATTCCTTACAGCTGAATTGTTAGAGTCCTCACATACGGAAGAAAGCGCTAGACAGCCGGTTCGTCCTGATGCCGTAGGATAAAACCCATGACCCTACTCTTACTATTCCATAAATAATGTCGCTGTGTCACGCGTAATGTCGATTAACCGCCAATACTAGTTTCTAACAGCGACCTCGTTCAGATAATCTTCAACTGCCATGCCTGTTCGGAAAGTGCAAAAGGAAAAGGTGACTCAAGGAGCTAGACATTAAACATTTATATTTATCTGGCATAATAATTTTAATCGTTTTATATTGTGCAGCCGCAATATGTGAGTCGTCATTCATGAAACGTTCTCTCCAACTTCAGACCGGTGTTCGGCTGACCAAATTCCGTATCTTGCGGGATGGTAGCTGAGGTGTTTCCCACCAGCTAATGTGTATGATAATGACAAACTGCCATTTACCACACCGGCATTTATAGACGAGTTGCGTTATAGATCTAACATTCTTCCTCAAATTTGCAATATGGATGGTGGCAACTGCGTCCACAAATGTAGCCAAACGGTATCTATGGAATCCAATGAATGGATGAAACAGCTGCATAGCACATAACATTATACGCACCGTACAAGGCAAAGAAAAGAATAACGATTTTCGATGTAACCGCATTCTATGTTTACCTGGAACATAAGCTCGTTAAAAGATTGTAGTAATTAGCACCCGAGTAAAACGTGTGAATTATTGTAGAGCTTAAATCGTCAATTGCCTGGTAGAGACGGACAAATTTCTTGCTCTGGTGACAATACAGGGAGAAAAATATTTTATAGAAAGGTTTCAGAAGATCGCTGATTGCAAAGATATACTTAACTCTAGACCCGGATTTTTAAGATTGATAGAACTTATACATTTTCTTTTACCGCCAGGATAATATTTTATTCATTTTTCCTTCAATAATTAACTAGTAAGTTGGATTATAGGATGAATATAGTTTGCTAAGGACCGAATTTAGCTTGAAGGCTGTTCAACAAATTTCGATTAAGTGCACTTATGTTACCACTAATCCAATTGAATGAATGAATTTAACTTCAATTTTGCTTTATCTCGTTAAGTTAACTCAATTGAACGCTGAAGCCCTAGGCATTCCTTCATTCGCTCTATCCTTTTGAACAATTCAGAATAGTCTCATCAAGTTTTGTTAAATTCTACCACCCACCAGTGGGGTAGCCCACTGTTTGATATGGGATAACTTAATGACATTGGACGCCAGTTATTAAAACGAAGAAGCCCGTAATGTTAAAAATTCAAATGGAAGCAACATGTGAGATTTTGATGTGATAACCTGAAATCACTTAATGCTGTGTCTGCCTTCTTCTGCTTATATACGCTCAGTACCATAGTTAAAGTCGGATGTCTGACACTACATATTGGTCTATAAATTTAGTTGTAGCGGTCTATGAAACCGCTATGGATGACAACCTGTGCCCCTGAAAACCTACCGTAACTGTCCGAACATTAAAATTCACCACATACGTTTGCCTCTTAGCGCCGGACCGCATACTCTTAACTAAACCAGACATGGTTTCATTTGTATGTTAATGAGCTTGGTTGCTTTCTCCATATTTATCCTCACGGTACAAACCAAAAAGTACTAGGTACGAGGATTTGATTATTAACTGAATCGTTCTGTTATTAATTGACTGTCTTCGCTAATCTGATCAATGTAAAGCCAAGATAACCAACAATAGCGATTACGAACATCTTGTGATCCAACGTGATTGTTAGATCTGTCCGAGTTTGACTCAGACATCACTTGATTTACTAACGAAGGCAGTAGCTAAGCTGTCATTTCGTCCATTTTCAGCTTAAATTATAAACGACGCAGCATCTATCAATCTATTCTCGTTTGATCAGAGCTGTATCAAGTATATCTTCTTTGGTTACATCAATATGTTTCTCTAGTCTAGCTTTGCTAACTGTATCGAGGTAGGCCAGAAAACGTGCTTTGTGAATCGCTTCTAATTGCTTCCTTCTGGCAAACTCAGCTGGCCATTATACTGTAGGCAATACCCATGGATAGTTATTAGGCTACAGTATAGTGGTTGTTGGATATCGAATACAGTTCCACCCGATTTGGCTTGCGTTTGATTGAGATTAGAAATAAATCGTTTAGCCACCTTACCAGGAAACTTCGGAACAAATTTGCTGTCTCACAACACAAGTCCACTTGTGAGACCGACCTGTGTATTCTAGCTTAATATATTATGAACGAAAGTCGACGTGCTTTACGTTGGTAAGTTTGTCGCAGTGCTAACTCTACACCAAGATTATGGCTATCGACAAAACCAAGTCAATCAGAAGGATAACTTTCATTTCTTTCCTCTCAAAATATCCCGCAGTGTCAAAAACACTGAACACATCTTACAGAATATATGCTGTTGAATTATAATCTATTAGAGGGTTTCGTTGCTGCTGCCGTTCATTATTGCACTGCATGATGAGTTTTGTATTATTTTGACTCCCTTTATGCAGATAACTAGAGCTGAGGGTCGATAATGGCATCCGTTGGTTAAAGGCTGTCACCATTATCACTAGACCATTGAGCCAGCCAGCAGCGCTTAATTTGTCCAGCTAACCACGGAGCCATTTTCGGACAATTGAAACACTTGACGACGAGTACTGCAGTGACATTTAGCTAGAATGCAATACCGTGTGGATCGACGACAAGTGTGTTGGCGCAACCGATCAAAGTTTGTTGGTGCCTAAGCGACCAAGTGATAACTACAACTTTTGGCCCTTTTGATACTTTTACCAAACACCAATAAGCGTGATTGTTTCAGACAGCAGCTGGTACAAGTACATGTCCTTTTTGTGGTTAGATAATTATTCGTACGCAGCTGCAAATGCAAATCCAAATATCTGAAAGTCTCAAACTGTGCATTTTGCCAAATACCGGGGTTATTCCCCAATGTATTATAGTTTAATGACGTTTCTTTTACGGTTGTTTTTGATTGTTCTGTTGTCACTGCACAAGTCAATTAACAACGGCAGCAATTAACACAAAATATGTTGCATAAGCGAAACGTTCTTCGATGCTATGTTGTTGCCCAACCCTACAGCGAATAATCTGCAGACGTTTTCCCAGCAAAATAACCAATGTATGCTCCTATAGAACGGCTGCAGCCCTTTAAAACAAAGGCGTTAGCTGAAATTAGAAGCAACCAACAAATCGATCTACGCAGAGAGAAATCAGGAGTTTTGGCCGTATGGTTTATGACGCCTACCTGCGACTGCATGTTGAATAACACAGTTAATATGGGTTGTCGTGGTTAAATGCCGAGTTATTTATGCTACAGAAGTTACAATGCGTGACAATGAAAACATCAAGCGTCTACGCTACCTCTAAGCAGCAAAACTGAGGCTACTGAAAGTTTTCAGCTGGCGATTCCGATGACTACGAAGAGACCTTAGACTGGTGTGTTAATTATCGGGTTACCACAATGACGTATGGGGTCATTCGTTAAGCCCCCTTGTTATACAATATTGAGACGTAATTGCATAAAACTGAGTGAACTACATAGCTGTCTAGAATGCCCACGAAACCGATTTCATTTTCAGTTTTTTAAACCTACAGAACTATCACAAACTCAGTTAAACCACCTTAGATTTAGTATTGTCAAAAATATTTGGTTCTTGTCTTTAGCATCCAGTACTTCCTGATGGTTTTTACTTATTTAGTGAAAAAGATTAAACATCCGAAACTTTCACTCCTGTACCACTTTTTTGCGTTTAAGAAATAGGTAAAGCTAGTTTGAGTAAATTTAAAACAATCTTCAGGTGCACAGTTTGGGCAACAAATTTGTTGCAATCGTTTTCAACTATATTCAAAGTACAGGAGAAAACAAATGTATTTAAAAGAGATTTCCGGGCTGAGAGGCCCAAAAAGTAAAGCTATTTAGTCAACAATCTAGACGGCTATATTGTTTATTCATTTTTGGTTAAATAACTCTGCGGTCGGTGCTGCGGGGAAATAGTGCATATCCGGCAAATTAAAAGTCAATAACACCTTTTCAGGTTTATTCCGCTGTCAATGTAAGCCGAAGCGCCAATTATTTTGCATACTGAACACCAAAAACGGATTCCGCCAGAACAGATCTATCCGAAATGCATCTTGCTAGCTAGCTCTTGTTTTACTGATGTCGTCGGCCGCGGTGTTAGATTTAGCACAGCTTCTTTTGGCGTCTTAAAGACGTTCTACTGTCCAAACCGACGTTTTGTAGGTATGTGTGTCTTCGGCCTCATTGGTAACACACTACTTCAACAGCATTGAAATGTGGGTTCGCAGTGTAATTTTTAATCCAACTGAAATTCATTGCTGTGCGTTTCACTTCCAACTAGTTGGTTCCTGACTACTTCTGATTTACATAAACATTATCTTGATTGGTCACCGCGAATCACTATTTCTTGCAGAGCATCTAAAGAGGTAGTAGGCCATCAATAGAACAGGTGAACATGTTGCATTGCAGAGTGGCCTGAATATGGCAAATTAGCGGATGGCTTATAACCTGCTTTATTTCACCTCCGCCAAGAGTAGACATGAGCAGTCAATCCTTTGCGAATACAGGCTGGAATCATGCTCTGCTATGTACTTCTAGTAAATATGAACTAAAAGTGATGGAACAAAAGATTATGGTTGTTCACTTTAGTCAAATGAACTTCCGAAAAGCAAACCGAACCCTTGACAGATTGCGGACGTCGCTCGTGCGATTTGCCCATTCCACTTGTCCTCGAATGACCAAAACTAATATTAGGCTTATCTCGAATACGTCAGCCACTCCTCGCAGCGCTAACACCATCACTAACACTTTGCACGAGTTACCACAACGAAGGCCGACTAAGAACATAGTGGGATTGCAAAATCATCTTTACACAACTGGGAGTAAAATCCCGTAGAGTATCCAGTGGATAAGATCGACGCTTGCATAACGGTCTTCCGATGGATCTCGGATTCTGTGGAATCCTGCAAATGTAAGTCACTCTTTTGTGAAGCCAAACGCATTGCCACTGTGAGAGTTCACCAGTTAAAAATGGCCACACGGAAGCGCCGGTTAGATTGTCGCCGGGATGACGTTTCATTTTTTGTGGGCCAAATATGAAGACACATATGCATCTACGATATTTCTTCCCCATACGACTGGTATTCAAAATAATTCTCGATGAAACAGTCATACATTCACATTACCTTATGGAGCATTTTATGACTGAGTAGTCAAGTAAAACAACTAAATAATGTGTTTAGATGCTAGTTGCAATATAAAACCTGCTATCGTGAAATATCATGATGATAAATTGCTATATCACATGGCTCTAAAGTAGCGGTTAGTGAATGAGCGTTAGTATTTTACTTTTTGCACAGAATAGGCCAACTAGATCTGCTTCTTACTTTCTTTAGTACCCTTAAGTTTATTTCTTATTAGAAAGAATAGCAAGGGGATGCCTAATCGGTACTCTTTAGAATTAATTATGTACATCTCCAGGTGTGTTGTTTGAAATGAGCGCCGACATTACTTCACCGATTGGTTCCAAATTATGACACAACTTTGCATTTGATTACTATAAGTAAGAAATAGGTATTCCACTGTATTCACGTCAAGTTTAGCATAACCTTGTAGAATTTAAAGTTGCTACAGAATTTATTTGCTATTTTACGCTGTTAATGAGTAGATCATTAGTTTCATATATTTGCAGTTGCATCGCAGTCGCAAATGTTGACTGTTGAGTTGAGTGCTGAAATGGAACTGCGACAATAATAAAATGTTCAGGTCTTATATTTTAGCTTTTTCTTTTTTCACGTTTGTTATGTATCTTAACCCTTTTTCTTTTTTATGGCTCAACGGAAGGGAGTTACGCTGCAGTTTGTTTTACTTTGGAGTACAGATATTTCGTCCGTAATTTTAATGTGTTGTTTTCTTTTTTAGTTCCCACTTTTCTATATTCTATTGGCTTGCAAATTTATATGCTGCCATAGCAATTTTCCTTTTTATCCTTGCTACCGATCTTCCTTAGTTTACTTGAGTACTTTCTCCTAGAAGGCCTGGCTGAAGACGTTATACTCGCGCAGCAGAAATAATGCGACTAGCACAATAAACCAACGTGAGGAAGACAGAAAAAGAATGATATACGTGTGTTGCGACATGCAGCCATTCTTGAGGAGGTAAGGTTAAGAAAATGACCATGTAATACAGTTTCAAATATGCTACCTTCATAACAACATAAACGTGGCAGACTGCTGTGGATGATAGTTCTCAACAAATAACAGCAGACCAGTGTCAAACACGAGCATGTGCGCAGCGATCACACAATTTCAAGCGCCTATAATTTCAAAAAACCCAGCTGAGTATTTTGCTTTGCGTTCACATGTTCTGATTCGCACCATGACTGAAGTGCGTCCGTATTGCCAGGCGCTGAAATTTAATGGGGGAAAGAAAGAAATGTGTTGCGTTTCATGAAAAGTTAAACTGTTTTCAATGGTAGAACGGCCGAAACCAGCAAAAGATTTGTTTGCCAGAGATAATGTGGAAGCCAGATATTTCCCCTCTAACATCAGGGAATATAGCTCATGCTTCTAAACGACTTCTTTCAGTGCAGAAATCTTACCTGTTCCGTACATGCCTACCATAAAAATAATTGGATCGATTTACCATAAACCCGGGTCCTTGCTTCCTTTCCCAGTTACTAAATAAAAAACGAATGTACTTCATTGGTCCTTGCAATGGTACGCTGCGAAATTTCTACTAGTATCAAATGGTCCATGATTTTCTAATTGCAAGGGATAATTCACCAAATTATAATTTAGTACGTTTGTTCAAAACAGCTGTTGACATTATGACATCTGTTGCAACAGTGTTATTCATACTTACAGAGCGCCAACTGGAAGGTAGGTGCAAAGATTCAGGGCTCCAACTATACACGAAGTTGTTTCACCAGTACATCGTCAATATGTACACAATAATCGAAACAGACATTTTCTCGTTCATCCGCATGAATGAGACCAAGCTTTGCTGTGAAGAATACGTTCATTTGAGAGAAACAGTTGTGAATGACGTTAATGAAGCCTACGTTGTAAGACTCAGAATTTTGTCATCTTCACATACAGGCCGTTCGTATCAGTTACCTGAGTACGGTCAACATTCTATTGTGTATCTTCTTAATTATTGGCGTCCCGACCTATTCGTTACATGCACATGCAATCAAACTTAGGAGGAAATACACCAGCTCTTACTCCCTAGGAATCCACCCGTGGACAAGAATGACATCACAGCACTTATTATCAAGCAGAAGCTGAAATTGCTGATGACGTTCTTGGTAAAACACAATGCGTTTCGGTCGGTGTGTCGTTTAATTTACTCACTGGGTGGCAAAAGATACGACGGCTAAACGCATATAATAATATTGTTGGGCAGGAAAATAACATGCAACGAAATTGACGATGTATTATGTGCTGAAACACCGGATTCTTACGTCGATAAGGGCTTGCATTAAGTTGTGACGTTAACTATAATACCTGAACCATGCGGTTCACTGAAACCAAACTCACCGTGCGTGACAAACAGAAACTGCTCAAAGAGATATCCTCGTGTATTGTTATCCAACATAGTTACAAGAAATGGCGGATATCCCTTTTACAGAAGACGATTAACAGAAATCGGCGGTAACGTAGTCGCTACACGCATGCGAAACGGTGATGTCCAAGTCGATAAGGGGCGGGTTATTTCATATTCGCTTTACAAGGTGCACAAAATCGGAGAATACCGTAACTCGGTCAAATCCATCATATACCTATTCACGTGAACAATGGCAGCGACATGGTAGTTTTCGGCTTGATACCAAACAGAAGTGACATGAATACGAGTGTACATATGAATGAGGACGCTCAGTATCAGGCTGGAAGATACGTAAGCAACAGTAAAGCTGTGTGGCGTATTCTTTCAATAACGAGACATAAACAAAGTTTAGATGTCATTCACCTTACAGTAAAATTAAATAATGGAAAAGCGTTTATTTAACGGCTGCAAATGCTTATCAAATGGCTATGAATCCACCGGCGAAAACGGCAACTGCTTTCTTTATGTTATGTCAACATGACGCATTAGCGAAACCAATGTTCTATTTCGATGTGCCCACCTATTACGTTTGGATTGTGGGTATAAAATGATTTGAAGGACGCAAACAAACAGTGCGGGTCAACGGACAACCAGGCATCTTTAAGGAAACTACCATAGGCAGACTGTACGCTATGTAGCCCAATCAAAGTGAATACACTTTTCTTCACATATCGTTGGTTAGTATGCCTGGTCCTACCTATTTCTAGCAATTGAGAGTTGTCAAGGACGTTACCCATGCCACATCCCGCAGTACATGTCAGCCCCTGAATTTATAGAAAAGCGACCTTCACTGTAGTTTATGCATTAATGACGCGTGCAACAGGTCATATCCAAATCAAATACAAGAGTTGTTTTCAATCATTTGGACCATCTGCTCTGCTTCTACAAGAGCTCTGGCAGAAATAGCAATCGCACATGACTGAAGATAGTTCTCTTTGAATAAGCAAGAAAACCTTGCTAGGAACATCGGAATTGCTGGTAGAAATATACAATGGGCGTTGACAACGAGGGAACATTTTTGCTTGGAAATGGCGAACAAACTCTAAACCAATTCGGCATGCAAACACTGACGAAATGTGTCCTGAGTTAAGTTACAACACGGGGGACCTTACGTAATATGTGCAAGGCAACTTTACTATGTTAACCCTTAAGCAAAAGGCATTTACGATCAAATAATGCAAAATGTCAATCACGCGGTCGAAGCCACCTATTTCCTAGAGGAGCCAAGAGGAATTGGTAAACTGTTCTTCATTTGTTTGATACTTTAGGTAAAAAGCTCGCAAAATAACTAAGCCTAAGCTCTGGCGTCCTCCGGAATAGATGCGATATTGCTCCTCTTTGGAAGAACGGTTAATTACGCTTTGAAATCGCCACTGAACACGCGATTCGTTGAAACTCCCACATGCAACATTGCTACCTAGTCCATCTCTTGAAATATTGCAGTATTGTAAACATATTGTTTGGGATGAAAGCACAATGGCGCACAAAACTCGCTAGAGGCACGCTCGATCGTTGCAAGGTTTGCGAAGAAGCAGCAGACCGTTTGGGGACGCGTCCTTATTGCTTGCGGGAGATATCAGGCAAACGCTGCCTGTTATTCCTTGATCTGCCTCAGCGGAGCAAATAAATGCTTGCCTGCAATATTCTTCATTGTGGCGTCACGTTGACGTTAAAATTAACTGTACAAATGCGTGTGCAGATTTAACACCATCAATCAGCTGAGATATGCTTACTTCAATCACTGGATATTGGGAACAAAATCCGCCTGATTTTTGACCTCAGAAAGTGTTTTATTGCCTCATAATTTCTGCAATCTTTGACCTCAGAAAAGAACTGGGTGAAAAGTAATTTCCCGATATTCAAACCAATTATCCGAATCATTATCGGCTGAGTGAACGAGCTATTCAAGTGGTCAAGAAAAAGGAAGTCGTTAAACTGAAACTTTTTATTCTGTCTAATATTCCAAGCGAGGTAGTTGCATATAAGTTCCTCGATACGGCGTTGGAAGCAGGCAAACGGTTCATGAACTAGAAGCATTTTTGTAATCATTCCAACTGCCAGGGAGGCCACCGCACATACTTAAATTAAAAATGGTCACACTAATTATCCTGTTTCGAAACATCAACCAGTCAAAGCTTCATGACCCCAATTGCCTTGCAATACAAGGAATACACAGCATGGTCGTCCAGGCAACGATCTTGACCAGACTTTCTAAATGTGAAGTTGTTTTCATTCTTCGCATTCCAACGATTCCTATTGATACGCTATTTTACTTTAAGTGATTGCAATTCTCTGTTCGTTTGGGTTATCAATCAAAGTCAGCAAAGCTCAGAGGCAGTCTTTTGAAGTGTGCAGGATGATCTACGCAACGAATGCTTCTCACTGGACAATCGTATTTTGCGTGTTATAGAGTCGGCAAACCAGCCAATCTCCATATATGAACACAAAATGGTAACAACAAAAACTCGTCTACCCACAAGTATTAGGAAACTAAATCCATTACACAGGTGAGATTTTTCTTAGCTAACATTTCAATTTACTCAAACGACGAAACAACATACGACGCAGCATACTAACACGTATCATGAAACTAACTATATTACAAAGGTGAGATTGCTTTTTACTAACTTTTATCCAACCAGACAACGGAACATGCAAACAATATTGCGTACCCACAAGTTTCGTGAAATTACGTCTGTTATAAAGGAGAGGATTTTCTTTACTTGCATCTTCATTTCATCACAATGAGCCACAGCAACGAGTTTGCAGTCACCATCAGCGATGCTCATAGCAAGTCTTTCAGCGTGTCTGAGTTCGATCTATGCACTGACTACTACTCATTTGGACAGTTATATGTTGCGTGTTTTAGAGTCGGCAAAACTAACAATCTCCATATCGCCACAAAGGTGGGAACATTTTATCAATTTAATCACTCTGAGCCAAAGCCAAGTCATTCCGATTTACGAGAGTGCATTTCCCTATTCCTTTGGTTTTTGTAATCACAATCTACAAAAGTCAGAACCTGTCTCTTGAATTGTACGAGTTAGATTTACGCGCCGACAGGTTCTTCCACAGACAATTTCATGTTGCGTATTCTACAGTCCGCAAATCTGACAATTTCCATATATCACCGATAACGCTACAACACAAAACATTGTATACCGTAAGAGTTGTGAAGATACATCTATTAAAAAAGCTACATTTTTCTTTTCATACTTTCCATTTACCCACACTGAGCCACAGCAATGCATAGCTGGGTACAGGTAGTTGTGAACAAACCTTTACCTTTATAAGAAAGGCTGAGAAAGCACAAATCCAGCTATATGTTTAGGTTGCATGTCTCTTTGCAGGACACGTACAAATTTTTGCTTGATGCGGCTCTAAAGGAGGGCATCACTAATAATGGAAAATTGCGACTAGAACATCTCTACATCCAAGGCAACCTGAGGTAGAACGATGGATACTTTTAAGCAGAAAGCTCCGGTTTGTCGCAATAGCTTCAGCATGAGGGAGAAACCGGGAGTTTGTAGGTTGCAGTCGAACATTAAACTACTTGCTGACCTAGATCCGCTGACTTGAGATCAGTAAATGCAAGTTGAACTAAGATGCTAGCTGCATGTGTGGACGCATAGCCGGAGATAAGCGCGCTTGTTGTGCCGTCTCCTGTTGGATCCAATTTGAAATGTGCTCCTTCATGTAGACATTTCAGGTCCCAATGTTTATGTCCATATAACTAGCTTCGCAGTTAATGAGATGTGAGATCTAAACATAAGGGAAAAGTTGATGAGCTTCCTTGACGATGAAGTGATCTTTTTAAATGCGCCGTCGATAGTAACTCTAGTTCCTTTGCAAACTGTTAACCGACAACAACATTGATATGACTGTAGTTGCAACGAGAAAGGAGCTACTTCTGTGAAGCACGTTTAAAATCTCTTCTTGTTCTACGGAAAACACTGTCACCAAATGGATGATATTGCAATGCGGTCCGCTTTAGAGCCACTCTAAGACAAATATTTTCGCGAGAATTCAGCGCTTACATACCAGGAACCTTATCACCCATACTCATTTTTATCAGCAATATATGAACGAAAGGTTTATCGTGTGCTTCACACACATTGATCACCTACACTAAGTTGGTCAGTACAACGGTGCGCGTCTATCTTTAAAATTGTTCTATGATTTAGGATATTGAATGATGAATACTGATACTAGACATCGTGAGGAGAAGAATCAATGTGGATTGGCACATGTGCGGAATCACGTCACCGATTCCTGCGCGGTGGGTGTATGTTGCAGCTGCACTACATGTTACCCTGGATCGATACTCTGCCTATACCTGTAGTCTGCAAAGTGGACCTAAAGGAATCTCTTGAATTCCGCCACTGACTTTGTCACGACTATTACTTAAGTCAACTTGTTCCAATAGTTCATCACCTAACGCTAGAAGTATAGTGGGTAAGTGATGCGCTTGAACTCCTGTACCACTAGTTTTACCGGTGTCCGCATGTGCTGCTTCGTGAGCGAACATGCTGCAACGGCCTAAATATAAAGAAGAGGCTTAAGTGCAGTATACGTTGCGTTATAATGAGATCAAATCGAAGCCGATGATAGTACAGGGTATAATCCCTAGTCACCTACCTCGGTCCTCGTATCACTTACCCCGTAAACTGGGGATGAGCCGAGTAGCTACATGCTTGACCCGTTCAAGTCTCTGAACCTCACCTATTGTGATCGGACAATAGGCAGGTGAGCCGTCCTCAAGCACAGGTCGTATAATGCAAGTGAACATACGGATGACAATCTTTTCAGACCAAGTGTAGAAGCTGTGTCTAAGTGCCCAAAGCAGGAGTAGTCCCTTTGCATAGAGTATCTCTCACCGAGGCTCCCCTACGCTACTATACGCTGTTGCACGCCCCTCAACTACGCACGGATGATGTCACCTCGATTGGTGACGAAATGTTTGCAAAACAATTGACAAGCTCAGCGAACAGTTCAACAGCTATGTGAGTGTTTTTATGTTATAGACCGGCTTTTGACCACAGCGTGCGCATACGCCTAGATCGTTACTGAACTGGTGCTATGCAGCGGGTAGCCGGCGAAGGTATACCATTAGCACCCCTTCCCAAGCTCATAAACAAGGACTTGACCGGGTCGACCGGCAGGTGAACATTTGCAGAACAGCAGGATGGGCGGTTGCGGCCGTCCCTGAAGGACGCCACAGTCGTGGGAAGAATCAATAACCCTCCAACAATTCAAGTCTTCTGAAAACATTGCACAAGGCGACAGAAGAAGCTTTGACACTTCGTTTATGTGCACCAAAAATAAAATGGGCACTGTGCCGTGGGGTACACTGCTAGTGGAATGGTACCAGTCCGTTAAGTGTTCATCCATCTATACTCACCATCGTCTTCCAATAAGGAAGTCACTGGTTTACTGGTGCATTGTGTTAATAACACCACTCATCTTCAGCTTGTATGGCAGGACGTCAGGGATCAATTTATCAAAATCTTTACCGAAATGAATGTAGATGACGATCACTGACTTCATTCGGTTCAACGTTTGCAACTGTTCTTGCCGCGTCAACAGCAAGTTAGGGATGCACGAGCGGCCCTTCATTAACATCGTGCTGTGTCGGCTTTGGGATATCTTTCAGCTTCAGCAGCAATTTCGCCAAAACAGAGGTGCGACAAATCGGGCGGTAAATGTCTACATTGCAGGAGTCGCCGCCTTTTGGAATCGGCTTCGCTACGGAGCATCTCCAGTTGCTCGGCAATGAACCCTCGGACGGCAATCATTTGAACAATTCCGTCATTGCATGCGAGATGAATGACCTGAAAAATTATTTTAAGAAATGTTACTGGGGCAGCTCGCTGTCTGTTTGGGTGAACGGAGGGTCTACCCAAAGGCAACTTCAGTGGACCAGTATACGCCGTTCCTTAATTTTTCCCCAAGAATCACAGGCGACATTTCGTGCAGTCTAAATTACGGAGCTTCTTGACTATTCTGCCTCAAAAACTGAGGCTTTGAGAAGTCTTAACTTACACGACTTTCTAATAAATCAATTATCCTGCGACATTTACCCACATATATTCTGCCGTTTCTGATCATCCCGGAAGTGAATTGCCTACTGGTTGTTTCGGGAGAGCTGTGCGCCACCGGGCAGGTCAACGGGTTGCGGATCCTTGAACGCGTTCGTTGCACAACAACTGTGTATAAGTCTCGGCACTTCGCAGCTGAGATGCATTAGCTATCGCGGACAATCAGTTTCGGGGCTCCAGAGCGTATGGTGTTCTGAGCAGTTCACTTGGTTCTTCAGCAAATAACACTAGAGCACCTGCTGCGCTGTGTCAAAGCCAAAGTGAGCGGCTATAGGGTCACCGACCACACAATTCAGCGAGCAAAATTGAGTACTCAGTGGAAAGCGGATGAACTACCTTGATGACCACCAACTTCCTCCATGACGTATGAACCAACGGTTTGTAATAAGCTTTTGTGCGCTTCCACATCTTCAGTGGTTTGCGAAATGTTTGCTGTCCCTGCCTTACTTCATTAAACCTTCTTGGACGCATTAGCTACTTTGTTCAGATTGGAAGCCTTGATATCATTATGGTGCTAGTCTGCTCCCAACGATATGAGATATACCTTAATCGTCCCGCAGCCTTACGGGCCAAGTCTTTATGAACAAAGGTTCCAGATGGGGGCCTAAATTTAACACATTTCATCGGCAACTGCACCGGCATGATATATGTCCACCTAAATTTGGAATCATTGCTCCAATTACTTTCCTCTCTCTTTATGCTGCTTGCCTAAGCTAACATCGGCCGGTATGTTGGCGCCCGAACACATTAGTTCTCAATACCGCACCACAATGCAGTTAATTTGATTGCAGTCTGCTCAGTTTCATCATACTTGGTACTTAACCACGGTTTCCAAGTCCAAAACATCCTGCCGCATGTGCGCGTGTTCCAGACAAAAAGATCGGGCATTTAGCTTTAAGGGTGTGTTAACAATTATGGCTGACAAGCCGTTTTAGCGCCGCCTTCCCAATGCAAGCTGGTGAATTTCAATTATCGGAATCTGATGAAGATGGGATCACAAACGGCGCATGCTAATAGCTAGAAATTATTGATATTTCTATCCATCAATGCACTAAAACCATAATACCGTACCACGGCACGACGACCAAGGATCGCCTTAACGCAGGAGACATTCGCTGGCATTATCACATCGCGATAATCAAAAGAGGAAAAAGCTGAAGCAACAGGACTGGCAGACGTGGCGATCACGTTGAGCATAGGTGCTGGGTACGAGAAAGTAAAAAGTAAACAGATAACTCCATGCATGGTGGTATTAAATATGGTTATGTAGGAAAAAAGGGATGTCGGTCATTCAAGTCCACGCGGGCATCAATTCATTTTCTAACTGTAGGGTTACATGCAAGCATTATCAGAGACACTCGCATTGGTCATGCGACATTAGCCAATGGGACTCCCTGGAAGTAGAAACACAGGGCTAGATGTATGCGTCTATGGGCGACAGGTATGCTCCCGAGTAAGGTGACAAATTGGTGTTAACGGAAGATAGAGAGGGATGAGATTTTCCGTCCTAAAGTCACCAACAGTACAATTGGCTGAAGCTGAGAAACCCAGGATAAGCTATTTGAACGTTCTCCCTCTGCACCACCTTAACGGATCTTTTGTCAGAAAGAGTTACCAAAGGTACTTATTCTGACCCACCCGGTAGACGGTGTCCCTGTACCGAATTTCCAGCGCTTCTCCGAGCTGCCCGTAACCTATGCAGTGCACAATGTATGATCGGTTTAAGGTGCAGAGTACCAGTGGAACAGTTAGGATCCAGGTGATTATTGTCTCCGGTCAAATCGATATACCGCATAAAAATAATGAACATAAAAACAAAACTACTAATAATAAATGACATACTTCTTTCCAAGTAAAACGCTGTGACAAATAGTTGGCACAAAACATACACGCACACACGCAAGAAAACTATCTAGATTTCCTCTAATAGTTGTCCGTATCTGTGGCAAGGTACTTACCTCATGTGTTGGTCTTATGCAATGGTAGGAAGTGAATTTTCAACTAAAGTATATTGTAAACTATTATGACTAATTACATTGCGTGAATTGGTGATATTATGCCCATTTGACGTTATCTAGGCTTTCATTGAATGGATGTTCAACTGATCTCTCCCACGAAAAAGCGACAGCATGGTGTCCAGGTAGAGGCAGCTTCCAAACTTAATGCGAACTGATTGCACAGCCTCACACGACCTGATGGTGAATGGCAACCGATTCTACAGAGAAACATATATGATGAGACATATATGATGAGACGAAACTTAGACAGCAAATTTGTCTTGCATTGTGGTATAATCAACGTAAGGCTTTCGTTACCTAGGTCTCGGGTGTAATTGTGCTTCAATGTTAAGGCACATCGATTGCAATGGATATTGCAATGAATCAGAATGTGCAGCAGACTTCATTTATCTTTTAGTCTTCGTAGCCAATGCGGATCAAGATGGAGTTGCTGGCATCACTTCAGAGAGTTCATGCTGTAACATTTTCCAAATACCTGCTTAGTAAATGACGGTTGATTGCTTTTTCTTGATGTTCTGTCTGATTTCCTCACATTGCCTCAGAGTACGCTGCGATACTCCAGGATGGGACGATTAAGAGTTCTAAATGGTTCAACTGTAGCTATGATTGTATGCATTATATGATGGACATTAGCGAAGGATTGTCTCGCTCGTGTTATCTGGTACTCAATCTGTTCAAAGAACATGAAGGTACAAGAAAATCTGATTCCAAATTCATGGATACACCGTTGTACACAGATGCATTCTCTGTTACGTGTGATAAATATTTTGGCTGCCAAGCGATTGCGACATTTGATAATTGACGTCATCACCCACTGGTCGCACGAACGCTCAAGCTAATGAGTGTATTCTTGAACGAGTGGTAGTACATTCGGAAGCTACATTTGGACATATTTTATATCAACAATGAGAAATACGGCACGCCATCTTTGTTAACCAGACTGTTTTCATTGACACAAAGAAGGGAAATTAATATGCCTAGCGCACATCTTCGTTTAACCCCACTGGTAATTGGACGCTGAGAGGAGCGATAGTCGCATAAGGTGACTATTTTAACCGGAGCGTTCATGTATGATTTTAGCCAATCAACTAATATGTTGCGGACATCAAATAAATATATCCGAACAGGTAGCCGTTTTTGAGGCATCCGATCGAATGTATTGTGCATGTGCACACATAGAATTGATATGGCATAATTCGATACAATGGAGTCCAGTATGTAGTTTAGGTAATACAGCTACCAGAATGTATAGGATCGTTGGTCAAGGAAACCATTTTAGGACGGTCTGTTTGCTCCAGTGACTTGATGAACTTTTCACTTTTTTCTAATTTCACAAATAATCCGTCTATTAGGAGTGTTTCAGCTTGGCCTGTTTTTGTCATTGTCCATTTTGCACAACCGTTTTGGCAAGCGCTAATAATGAATTATTCCACTGATCTTCAAGGTAGTTAGATCCCAGTGAAACGGCAATCTTTTGCGAAAGGAGCTTTGACGTATCAGGCCCTTCCAGACTTAGTTCGGATGTGGATGCCATCGGCTTCCAGAAATGAGCGCGGTTGAATAGAATGTGTTGCCTGGCGGATATTGCGGAGAACAATGGTACTTTAGACGGAGCCTTAGTAATCTTATCGTTAGTGTCAAGTT
Organism: Dicrocoelium dendriticum; assembly: GCA_944474145.2. Taxonomy (NCBI): domain Eukaryota; kingdom Metazoa; phylum Platyhelminthes; class Trematoda; order Plagiorchiida; family Dicrocoeliidae; genus Dicrocoelium; species Dicrocoelium dendriticum. The sequence continues at coordinate 28,918 of CALYDF020001405.1, forward strand.
ATATGTATGTGAAAAAGATAGAGAAAAATAAGCCAGAATGTCGTCCACCATTTCCGTGATCAATGAAATGCCCTTTTTGGTTCTTCGACAGATAAATCTGCCTGGCTCTTTTGCTTCACATATCATTCCTACAGTTTCTTGATCTTCGTGTGTTGGGTTAGCAATTGTGTGCTTGATTTCAGAGATGAGTCGGTGCATTTGTGGAATAACTGTAAAATATCCCATTCTTTTTAGCGCGCGATCAGTTTGGTAGATTTCTGACTCATCGAACGTTCGGCTGCATCTTTTAAACGTCACTGATTTGTTTTTCTTGTGCAGAAATGAGAGTTATGGCTTGCTGAAACTAATGCTAGTAGTACCCCATGGCAGTGCATGCATGATTGGAAAGAAAGCATCCCAATGGCAAGACCAGGTTATTTGACGGAAGAGTTTCCAGATAATTGTGCGACCAGTGTAGTAGGAACTAGGTACCTATTTTATAAGAATTTTAACGGTGAAGTTCAAGAATATCATGTTGCCATCGCTACCATGGATGTTCTCTGAAACCTCTCTGTACGTTGGCTATACCCAATATAAACATCACGTCTAATGTGTTCGACAATCTAGTTAGTATTGTAACCCAGTATCCAACCAACTCCGACTGAATAAATGAAGACTCTGTCTATAGATAAGATGTTTTGGGAAGACGAGTGTAGGTTGGGCTGTTGAACTCACCTACAATTATCCTTTGTTTGTGCGTCAATTCCGATGTAAGATCGAAAGCTGAGGTGATACGGACAGCATTCGTGTTTGATGAATTTGGCGGGTTGCGGATAAATGCAAGTAAACTGAGGCTCTAGAGACGGAGAACCAGAAAGAGTCAAAGACATTTGCCAGCGGTGGATGTTCAAACCGTTCAGTTGTACACATATGGTTGCGCTTCATTAGGCATCCTCCACCTTTTCTTTTACAGCGGTCTTTACGAAAAGGTGTTAAAGGGGGTAATTTGATTACAGTCTATTATCCCAGCGGGGTACCACCTTTCGGTAACGAGGACTGCTTGCAGCTCTTTTAAATGTGTAAGCATGCTTAGGTAATAGCGTTTGTTTATAATCCATCTGGCGTCACGCAAAAGTATTGAAAGCATACCATAAATGATGAGATTAGCGTTCTCGTCACTTTTGCGTGAGTCAGTATAATCGCCTTATTTTGGGCGGTAAATATGTGTGGGAGCATTGTGAAAGGCTCCATTGCCAATAACCTTGCGGGTATTGGTTGTGCTCCGTCCCCGTTCGCCGGTAAACCTAGTGAAAGGAGAGGGTTGATGTATCAGGGATACATTGCAGTTGACTAGATGTTGAGCTTATCTGGTCATGTGAAAAAATTGCAAGAAGAACGGGGGCGTATATTTGGCATCTGCCGCTTATGTAGGGAGTTGGAATGGCCGCAAATCCATCCACAGATATATATATAGTATAAAATTTCTACTTTATCAGCTCCTGGCACAACTCCATAATGTCAGTCGCATTAGCACGCTCAAGCAACTTGTAATATCCCTGTTATCGTTCACATGAAGTGTGAAACTGAAGAAATGGAAAATGTGCTCCGGTAAGCTTGCTGATTCTATACCTCACGTGCATGCCCATTTTCGTTGCATTCCGGATGAGCTGAAGTGAAGCAGAATAAAAGTGACTTCTTACGCTCACGTGGCTAGCACCGTAGTTAGTGCATGCTCTTTCAGTTCATGGACGCCGTGGTGACGTGTTGCAAAATGTATTACCGTCAAACCATTGCGCGTCAGGAGAAAGCAAACGCCCGTTCGAAGGGAAGTCTGGCAGATGCGAGCCCAGTTGTCCCCTAATGGAATACAAATAACAACGCATGAATGGGGCACAGTTACTCCAGGCCGGTGATCCACACCAATCTTAAAGTTATAAGCGGCTCACAAAATGGGACCATTTAAATCATTTTGAATGCTTATGGAACCTCTCTATTACATCCAGTGACTTGACTGCTAGCCTCAAGGCTTCGTCAGTCGCATCACTCGACAAAACGAAATACATCACTTTGCTACGAAAACTTCCGTATTGCTAAATACCACATCATTACCGAAGGTAGCACGACAGGGCCAATAGATATTGGCGGCGCACAAAGTTCACTCGGGTAATTCAGGTAAATACGGAAACCAGCCAAGGGCTGTTCTCCAATTTACCGATATGCTTGCAACTTATTGCAAATAATTTGCAGCATGATCCGCGCACGCTAACCCTGACATGAGCCACTATTACAGGCAGCCAAGCAAGCAGCCATGTTTGCACGCAGTGACATGCTTTGGTGCCGACGTGCAAGCTAAGCGGATTTATGTTGTCATCAGGAAGCAGCGAGATTCTGAAGACATATTGGATAAGGACATTGGCTCCACAAAGCTTGCTTAGTGCACTTACGGTGTTTGCAACAGCACTATCCAGAGTCAGAGCCTATGGTGAAGTGCAAGTGTCTGTCATGTCTAGGGTGGATTTAAACAGAAACTTCTTAAGTTGGTGCCAAACACTTGCTCAGTAGCGTACTACCTCTAATATCAATTGACGAAGCCGGCCTCTGAATCTCCTGCCGTTTTAGTCTTGAGCACTCATTCACGTTTCTGCGTTTCCGTTTGAGTGCTTTGCTAGGAACATCTCCTGACGTCCATTTTCACGTACTTTAGAGGAGATGCGTTGCAGCTCACATGCAATCGCTTCCTCTGAGTATAGCTGGACAGTTATCACAAAGATGGTGGCAACTGGAGCTCGTTTGTAATTCACAGGACACTAAACGTCAAACGTAGGCTAGTGTACCATTTAGGTTTCATTTAAGCCTACATCTAACATTGGAAGGCGTTGTAAGATTCGTTCTCAAGTGTAAATTCGATTGCGGGATAACTGTTTTTAGCGCCAACAGTAGTTGTTCTGCTTGCTCGGCAGTGTGCAAAACGACAAGTGTCCTTCATGTAGCGGTTATATTAATGTGCGCAATTTGTATACAATCTGAAATACTCTAAATAGGTGAATTTAGATTATCCTGTAGAAAGGTTGTTCCTTCTTGCACCTTTGATACTGGCACTTGTTCGTTGAGTAGGTTTTCGGGTGGCGCCTGGGATACTAGTCGGTCATCAATGACACGTAAGGGTCGTGTCAAATACGGGACAGTATAGAAGTTGGACGTGACTGAACCTAACATGTATTGTGCAGGCTACAAAAGTAGCAAGCGAACCAACCAGAGCGAGAAAAGCCGCAGCAAAGTATTCACCAAAACGATTTGTGTCAACGGATGTGTCGTCAGTAAAAAAGTGGATGTTTTGGAGGGCAAAACAACCGCAAAATCCAATGTTACGAAATACTGAAAGTGCGTGTTTACCGGTACACTATAGGTTCAGCCTACCTTGCTCGAAATGCTAACAATCTTAGTCAAGACTGCCAATCACTCTCTCCGCTTTCAGCTGACCGACAAGATAGGCAACAGGAGATGTAGACACTGAATGCCAAACAGGATGCATTTTGTAATGTCGGTGCGTAAATTGCATCAAACGTGAACTCGGAACGATTTAACTGAGAAAAGATGCATCGCATGCAGCGCACAGGATATCGAAAAACATAATCTCAGATAACTTAAACTTAATTGATATAGTATTAAAAGGGGAAAATCAACATTCCATGATATTTAAACTAAGCAAGAATACTAAAATTAATCTATCAATGAATATTGTACTCTGCATCTTGTTTTTTTGAAAGAACTTTTAATTGTCCTAAAAGTATAACTTCTTTGCACATGGTTGTGTTTGCATTTCCTATTGTGCAATCACGGCTGACATTGTATGCATAGTCTCCGAAATTGCAGCAGAACCACCGTCCTGATCTGTGTCGGCCAGTTACGTGGAATGGTGAAATCACTGTGCCTGGTTCAGAACCATTTCGGTCAGCCTACGTCTAGTAGACTGTGATTATTAACAGCCTGATTGGCATAGTATGATAACGGTTGGTGACACCAATTATGTAGGAAATCTGTTCCACTGCACTCAGTAGGCAACATAAGTAGGAAGCCGGGGACAAGAATGACAAACGGAAAGGTCCAAAGCTTGCAGGCTGAAACCGTCTGAATCAGGCTTGACCGTATTCATTAAGTAGGCTAGCATGTTATCTAACGTGTCCACAAACCCACATGACGTGACATGGGCAGGCTGTAATGTGCCGGTGGCTTGAGAAACAGACACTCAACGTCAAGGTTTTGTTCCGTCACACTACCCCTCGCTTCCTTCGGTTCGCAGTGACTATCGATATAAGCCGGATGAAGCCAGTCTTTTGTGTTCATAAACAATTAGTTATATCCTAAGCCGTCTTGTAGGTAGGTGTAAAGTTACGCCTTTCTATCTACATCTTAAGCTTGTCGGATTGCACGCAGCGTAAGCAATATGTAACCATATAAATTACGGGGAATGGTACTAAAAACACAATAAGCAATGCGTGCATCTACCAGCTTTGCTCTCCTTTCCGTGCTTTCCAGTTATTTTAGAGGACTAACAAATCCAAAAACTTCCAGATTGGCGGGATTAAAAGATTAATGGAAAGGTCCATTATTAGTCCTTGCCAAATCGGTTGCGCAAAATGGACAATGACAAAAACAGGCCAAGCTGAAACACTCCTAATAGACGGATTATTTGTGAAATTAGAAAAAAGTGAAAAGTTCATCAAGTCACTGGAGCAAACAGACCGTCCTAAAATGGTTTCCTTGACCAACGATCCTATACATTCTGGTAGCTGCATTACCTAAACTACATACTGGACTCCATTGTCTCAAATTATGCCATATTAATTCTATGTGTGCACATGCACAATACATTCGATCGGGTGCATCAAAAACGGCTACCTGTTCAGATAGATTTATTTGATGTCCGCAACATATTAGTTGATTGGCTAAAATCATACATGAACGCTCCGGCTAAAATAGTCACCTTGTGCGACTATCGCTCCTCTCAGCGTCCAATTACCAGCGGGTTAAACGAAGATGTGCGCTAGGCATATTAATTTCCCTTCTTTGTGTCAATGAATACAGTCTGGTTAACAAAGATGGCGTGCCGTATTTCTCATTGTTGAGAAAAGTTGTCCAAAAGTTGCTTCCGAATGTACTACCACTCGTTCAAGAATATACTCATTAGCTTGAGCGTTCGTGCGACTAGTGGGTGATGACGTTTTAAGCACAACCGTCAATTATCAAATGTCCCCATCACTTGGCAGCCAAAATATTTATCACACGTAACAGCGAATGCATCTGTGTACAACGGTGTATCCATGAATTTGGAATCAGATTTTCTTGTACCTTCATGTTCTTTGAACAGATTGAGTACCAGATAACACGAGCGAGACAATCCTTCGCTAATGTCCAACATATAATTCATACAGTCATAGCTACAGTTGAAGCATTTAAAACTCTTAATCGTCCCATCCTGGAGTATCGCAGCGTACTCTGATGCAATGTGAGGAAATCAGACAGAACATCAACGAAAAGCCATCAGCGGTCATTTACTAAGCAGGTATTTGGAAAATGTTATAGCATAAACTCTCTGGATTGATGCCAGCAACTCCATCTTGATCCGTATTGGCTACGAAGACTATAAAGATAAATGAAGCCTGCTGCACATTCTGATTCATGGTAATATCCATTGCAACCGATGCGCCTTAACAGTGAAGCACAATTACATGCGAGTCCTAGGTAACGAAAGCCTTACATTGATTATACCATAATGCAAGACAAATTTGCAGTCTAAGTTCCGTCTCATCATAAATTTCTCTGTAGAATCGGTTGCCATTCACCATCAGGTCGTGTGAGGCTGTGCAATCAGTTCGCATTAAGTTTGGAAGCTGCCTCTACCTGGACACCATGCTGACGCTTTTTCGTGGGAGAGATCAGTCGAGCATCCATTCAATGAAAGCCTAGATAATGTCATGTGTGCAAAATATCACCAATTCACGCAATGTAATTAGTCCTAATGGTCTACAATATACTCAAACTGAAAATTCACTTCCTACCATTGCATAAGAACAACACATGAGGTAAATACCTTGCCAGAAATGCGGACAACTATTAGAGGATAACTAGACAGTGTTTTTGCTTTTGCGCATATATGTTTTGGGCCATTTAGTTGTCACAGCGTTTTACTTGGAAAGAAGTATGTCATTCATTATTAGTATTTTTGTTTTTATGTTTATTATTTTTATGCGGTATATCGATTTGACTAGAGACAATAATCACCTGGGTCCTAACTTTGCCACTGGTACTCTGCCCCTTAAACCGAGCATATATTGTGCACTCCATAGGTTACGGGCAGCTCGGAGAAGTGCTGGAAATTCGGTACAGGGACACCGTCTACCGGCTGGGTCAGAATAAGAACCTTTGGTAACTCTTTCTGACAACGATATGTTAATTTTTGCATATGGAGAACGTTCAAATAGCTTATCCTGGGTTGTTCAGCTTCGGTCGATTGTACTGTTGGTGACTTTAGAACGGACAATCTCATCCCTGTCTACCTTCGGTTAACCCCAATTTGTCCCCTTTCTCGGGAGCATACCTGTCGCCCATAGACGCAAACATCTAGCCATGTGTTTACATCCAGGAATTCCCATTGTCTAATGTCCCATGACCAAATAGAGTGTCTCTGATAATGCTTGCATGTGACCCCACAGTTAGAAAATAAATTGATGCCCGCGTGGACTTGAATGAGCGACACTTGTTTTTATATCTTAACAGGCTTTCTTATTAACACTACGTTAAATTGTCTGTAATAAGCATTGACTGGTTCTCTTTTTTAATCTGTTCCGCTTGAACCGTCTTGAGACCTCAATGCAACTTTCTTGTCGTAGGACCTGCGTACCTTTTTCTTGCTTGTAGCAGAGTTTGCTCTTAGGTGCTTCAGCTTGGAGTAAGTGAAAGACGTGTTTTGTTGTCAACTATACTACATTTTTGTATGTGTCGCCCGAGAAACTTTGTGGTGCTTTCAGAGGACTTATAATTGCAGGTCGTTGCGCTCGAGGCTAAATGCTGGAACTCGTTGGTCAACTTAGCCATTACATCCGGATAATATACAACAGTGATTACCATCTACATTTCTGCGTCGATGTCGGCGTCCCGCCTTGTGTTACTTTTAGACGATCCTGGCGCTTACGTGCGACCTGGAAGCCCCGAACTCCTGACCAGCCATGGACACAAACTGACTACATCGCAGTGAGTTTCTACCAGAGTGTCTTCATATAGGATTGCAATCAATCTGGGGTGCTTTCTTTACTTAGAAAATTGCGCCCAGGTAGGCTAAATTTGCCTTACGTTTTGGTGGCTTCCAACAGCTTTGCCAGCAACGGCATGACGTAGCTAAACTTTGTGCCCCAAAACTTCTCAGCGCTTTTCAGACTGCTTTGGCCTCAAATCTCAAGACCACTTCATTCTCTGACCTCCAAACGCACTAGCCACACATCACCGTCGCCCTGCGCAACTCTGCGACTCTGGTTTGGGTTTTCACCAGTAGCGCTGTCAACTACTTGAGCTTTGCAATATTTCACTAAAATCTCGACGTTCGTCGACCAATTCTAGCTGCCTTTTGGCATCATTTACTACGCAGGACCACAAACGCTGAACTCAAATAGCTCCTTCGGGAAGATCGTGATGCTTAGTGGGTGTAACGTTTCCTTGCTTTGGAGCACGTGCCCAGCTCAGGAAATTGCCGAGAGCTTTTCCACCTAATCCATTCTACTGACGGCAGATGGCCGATTTTTAACGAAATTTTGTGCTGAGCCAATGACAAACCAACCAACTCTCAATAACGCTGATTTGTAAGTTAGACCGAGCAATTTAAGCGACTGTTTACTTGGCCAGCTGCACCGACGTCTCTCCATTCAGTAATGTAGAGTACTCCTTGGTGCGTAGACGCTTCACCACCATTAAAGGTTGATGTTGCATATTAGCTTCGCCTCCTAAAGCACCACGAATCTCCTGGCTCAGATGAAGATTATTCTGATTTTATCGAAAATAAAGGCCTTTCAAATGTTTGCGAGTTAGGGTCATTTCTCCAATAGGTTTGGACCACTGAAGCAATTCCACCTAGTCAAAGTCTAGCGGATATAGTAGCCGCCTTCAAAAAGGGTGCCTGGTCAGACTTTGCTAAACACTGATGGATTAGTCTTATCCGCGTTGCATCTAACATGCTCGCCAACATAATTATATGTAGGGTCAGGCTGGTATATGATCAGAACATACGCCAACAGCAAGCTAAGTTCCGCTCTGGCCGGAATTGTATTGAACACATAGTTACTTCCGCAAATACTCAAGGGTCGTCACACTTTCGGCCGGCTAACGATCGTTATCTTCTTAGACATATAAGGTACGCTGGGATCGGTTGACAGAGTGGTTAATTGCGGATGTCTTTTGAGACGGGGATTGTCTGAGAGTAACGTCTACATTCTTCTAACCATGTACTCTCAAATATCAGGCCGAGTGCTGGTGTCCATCAAACTTGCGCCATCTATAATATTACTAGTTGCGCAAGGCAGGGCTGTCCAGCTTTAAGCTTTCTGTTCAATTGCGCTACAGATCAAATCGTGCGGAGCGCTTTGGAGAACTGCGAACCAGGTGACGTCGAGCAGCTTCCGGGGGACCGACTTTGAGCTTTGGAGTAAGCAGACAACCTCGCTGTTATTCGATTTCTCACAGAATCTCTAAAATGTGCTGTGTGGATTGGTGGTTTCTGCATCCCAGTATGGAAAGTCCTTCACACCGCCCTTGATATGTTAGCACTTTGTGCGGGACTGGCTATGACCTACTCCCTTCCTTATCTTTTAGGTCATTTTGTAAAAGCATTAAGAGTTACTGTATGAGATATTTTTACAGGCCTCAGATACCCGCTTGCGTTTGTTAATCCTGCCATTTCTGGCTTCGACGCGACCTGAGTTTATCATTGAAGAACACAGTCTACCTTGTTACGATAAGAGCGATTCTGCGCTACGGCTATGTGAGTTGCTGTTCGTACAAAAGACGTTCAGCGGCTGTATGGTTTTGATCACCGCTGCGTCATGGTGCATTGCTGGCCCTTAGTAACAAATTGACATTAGTAATTAAGATGTTCGCCGAAGGCTTTTCAGATCAAACAAATTTGCTGGCCGCTGTGCCGTATAAGAGTTTTGCACAGGGTTCACATTTTTACTGAGCCGTCGTTTTACCTTGCGCTCTTTGCGCACCCAGTCATCGGCTACAACCGAAAAGTATGAAGGCTCTGACCTCACATTTGGCCGCTATCGAGGGCTCTAGACTCTCTGGTTGGGGGCGCAAGGATAACCAGCACACATGGCGCGAAACCCAGTCAGACATGTCATGATACTGTGAACCATGGGGAGCCACTTTTGATAATCTACCCTCATAACTGCTGTTCTACACTTCTTTTATTGACCAACCTTAATTATTTCATTATGGTTGTATTAGCTTTGTCCAAACGCGGTGGCACTCTGCCACTGTTAGTCAAGTGTTCAATATATATATACATATATATATGACAATAAATAAATCCGAGACATAGTTGTATGCTATCCGGCGCGTCACTTGTTCATGGATTGGGGATGGCCTTCCTTGTGGAAGTAACTTCGAATAAGTCACGTTTACATTGGAGGCGAGATGAAAAAGCAGTCGCAATCAGCAACAGTATCTCAGAGCGTGGGGATCTCGGGGCTGGTCATCTAGTTCTCCACCAAACTCCACAAGAACTTGTACGGTGCTGCGTCAAATCCAAAATGATCAGTTATAGGATCACTGACCACTCACATTTGTAACTGGAAGTGTGTTACTAACGGAGGGCGGATGAAGAAACTTTTGGCCACGGGCGTCTTTGTGGACTGCTGCAGAATGATAAGAAGACGACTGAACTATCCGACTGTCATCGGTATTCCTTAATCGCCCAGCTGGATTGAGAGACCTGGCTTTGTTATCAAAGACACGGGGCTTGGTCCCATAATTAAACCCTATTCCTCGACCTGGGCAACCGGGAATATTATGTCCGCCCAACGCACAAACCTTCTAAAACCTCCTAAACCTTCCACAAATTACCTGCTTTTCCTATGCATGCTGTTGATAACTATAAGTTTTGTCATGGCCAGGTGTATACTGGTTAAGTGTTGAATAATAATATACAACCGTAAATATAAAGACGTCTTCATTTTGAGTTATTTCATGGGTGATATAAATTCGAAATAATTTGAAACACTGGTAGCCCAAGTTAGTCGTCTATCTATTGTTTTCTTCCATGAGCTTGACTAGGTTGACGCCCACGTTTGTTTACTGTGCCAGGTGATCTCTCATTGCTTTACTGAACAAAACGTCAGGCATACTTAATGAAACATATCTCGTTAATGGAATCTACATTCGTGCTGAGGCTATTCCTGTCATCGACGAAATCCTCAAATACAGGATCCCCGCTTGTTCAGAATACATGATTTCGTTTCATTTCACACGTACCTGTGGTGCTAGGTACCTATGACATATGACCAGACACCTGTCTACAATTATAGCATAAACTGTCTAGCCTCTTTACAAAATGGCACAGTTTAAATTGCCTTCAGCTCCACCCTAGAACGTCTAATTATCAATGGACATCCGGTTCATACTAAGAACACATTAAAAGTAGTTTACACCGCATCGAAATGGCACCCCGAATGAATCGGGAAGCGCCTGTTGGCTACTGCTAAAGCAACCTCATTCAAAATAATGCAACCGGTGTTAAACAAGCAGAGGGCGCTTGTACTGGCCCTCATCTTGCTTGGCTGGACCAATGGACTCCATCCGTAACCACGGCAGACTGTCGGCCGATCAAGTCATTAATGCTTTTTTGTGTACTAAAGTGGGGCTGTACGCGCGTGACGTCTATCACCTGAATGACCTGACTAACTTGGCGACTGGTATCAATACTTTTTTAAACTGTGATCCAACACATGTTCATGCAGGTTTAGAGAAACACATGTGTTTTATCAACCTCTCATATAAATGTAAATGACTAATAAGAATCATCGAAAACAGATTTATTCACAATACTCGGTCTAATGAATGAACTGGAATATTACACGCATTCTCAATGTACACTATCGTTATGCAGCAGCGTATTTAATTCGGTGGGAGCTTGAACATATAAATCATCTCTCCTTTGAGTTGCTAGTTTTGATCCCATTCATCTTAGTGGACTTGTCAAGCCAAGCGTTTTACCCACGATAAATCATATTTAATTGCTGACTATACAACTATCGGCCAATGCTTAAGTAGGTAATAAATAGCAAAATCGTTTCCGAGTATTTCAAGTCTTGTATACATAGTAAATATTTAGTCAAGCATTGATTGGCTGAACCTGTCACGCAGCTCCTACAGTAAAGTTTTAACCTACGACAGCAAATATCAAGGTTGCTTTCAGACAAAGAAGGTTCTGGTCTGATTGTAGGACCATTTTGAAGAAAACCTTGTGTGTTTGGTTTCTAACGCACTCTCAAGGTATACGGCGATTTACATAAAAGGGTTCCTTCGATCAATGGGACCGTAGCCAAAACTCACAGAATTTGGTTGTTGCCCCCCGAAAACACTGCATTGAGGGCAATGTTCCTTATTTGCTCAACTAACTTATCAGTTATTGTCTTCATCGTCAAACGACGGTGAAACGCACTGGCCGTGTTCAGGTGAAGGCTTAAATATCTTTTAAAGTGTTTTTTCAAAAGATGATTTCCCCGATAAATGTGGATATTAGAAGCCTTACATGAGCTATTGTCTTAGAGACTATATTTTAGCATAATCGTCGAAAACAAATTACACATAATTTTATGGTCTCCGGCTAAGAAGTACTTCTAATTACGGGCATGGATATTTTATTATATCTCAGAATATGCAGTAAATACAAGCTATTCTAATATGGAAGAATGAAAAGAAGGTCGGCATTTCTTGTCTTTGATTAATCGGTGTAGTGAATTTCTTAGCTTATGAATTTCCTCCGAATGGATTTTCGAAGTTACTTTAAAAAATTGCGTTGATAAATCAATTAGGAATTGTAAACCACTCAAACGAACTAACTGTGTATATTTCAAAGTATCTAGTGATATCCACGGCCGGTTAGCATACGCCGACTTAATTTACTAGGAGCAGGAAATATTTGATTCATTGCCTAAATACGGCGAAGCGTCATGCATTAATTAATATCCGTGACTGAATTACGCTCTACAACATCAAAGAGCTCTTGATACTTCCATTTTGCGATGTTAGTTGATACGGAAGCCGGAAAAGTTACGTAAGACATGCAAATGGCTTTGGCTTTTTTGTGATTATTTTATAAATGTATACAATTGTTTATGTGGGTGTAATGCACATGTGAGTAAGAGATGGTGTTATGGGTATGGAGGAGATTAAGCAAAATATGTAAGTCGGTTAGCAGTTTTTTGTTAGGTATTGTGTCTAAAGATCTTCTTGCGTGCCCAACAGTAAATTTTTAATGGTTATGTTCTGACCTAATGCGTATGGGATAACAGAGAGTAAGGGGAGTAAGTTAATAAGTTGCGGGCTTTCTCAATTAAATAAGCTCAGTTAACACATTTCGCTTGCATACTTTTGGTACACAAACTTTTGCGTCTAAAGTTTGTGCATCACAAACAATCTCCGTTGAGGGGGCTGTCAATCTCTAACGGTCTAAATTTAATTTTAATTGATGGATAGGTTCGCTGATTCCAACTAACTAAGGAGTGGTAACCAGACCATGGTATAAATACAGCACTAGTAGTCATTTGTTCTGCTCTATGCAACTAAGATCAAGTATAGTAATTAGGGATCAGCAGACATTAAATATGGGTCAGTAAGTCCAACATACATCAACGGTTATTCCAGAAAAACCAACTAAAAGAAGCTTGTAAAAAATAAACCGCATTTGCTAAAACATCGTAATGTGTGGTGAGCTGTGCTGTGAAATGAAAATTGGGAACATTTATTTGCCCATTATCCTTAACTGTCCTTTAAACTTAAGTGGCCGACCCGTGGGGCATATGCCGAAGGATTGCAAACCGTCCTGCCAGTTGGATCAAGGGAACATCTACCGTACCTATTTTATTCTTCGGCGCTACCTGGCTCAATGGCTCACCGATGAATAGTGCCCCAATAGTACCCCGTTGGGTAGGACCTCCAGGCTCTGACTTATCCTCTTTAGCTCAGCTTTCCTTGTTATAATTCTCCGATAACATTTGACTACACTGCTAACATAATTCTGTTTAACAAAATGGAAAAGTGGTTAGCTAGAGACTCAAATCCAGTTAAGTATATCTTTATTTGGGAGCACTTTTGCCTTACTTGTTTGCACACCTGCCATTCGCTTGTGGAAGCACTTTCATTGTCCTCAAAACACCTTGTACCCCAGTATTCCCTATGGTTTTCCTTGATTCAATTATTTTTAGCGAAATGACCTCCACATAGATAGCACTGGCATGATTTTTATTAAAAATGGTTAACGTATATATCACATTATGCCTCTCTTCGCCCAACGACCCAATTTCCAAACAATGTTGGCTGATCAACTTAGGGTTCTGTCTTATATTTCTCATCATTCAGCCCAATGGTATTAAATAATCTGCTTCGTACCTACTACTTATGAACGCTACTCCCAAAATAAAGTTATGTATCTGCTGGAATATTTCATGCTATTTGTTCTACCGTAATTTGCACAAAGCCTCTCAATAAGTTTACTCATTTCTCCCCGTTTTGTACACTACCCCATGCGACTCTATGCTAGATTCTCCACAGTTCATTTACATTTTCCAATTTCACGCATTTTGTGATTTGTTTTCTACTGTTTAACATTTATGGCACTTATACTTGCTACTTTTCTTCTTTGTACAGCGCTAGAGACTGCAATTCTTTTTACGCTGCGATGAGACGATTGCCACGAAAGGCCGATACGGTTTCGGAGGAAAAATGCTGTTAATGTTTGACTACATTTGAAGGAATCCTCAAGAATGATAAACTATAGATTTTCAATAGCTGTTTCATGGAGGGCTGTACGTACTAATCGGACAAGGTACACTTGTCCTTGTCTTTCCTATTTGCGAAATATTCATATTGATTTAAAGTCGGTACCTTTCAGTCTGGGATAAATCGATGCAAATACAACTGGTTGAGGTAACTATTCACAGCTGTGCGTTATTAGGCGATAATAGACTTGAACTCATAAGCAAGTAGACGGCACAAATATAACCGCATTTAATACCAGCAAGATGACTTATATTTCATACCCTACAGTAAAACCTACTTGTGAATCCATAGAAATATTCTCCGCATTTCTTAACAAGAATGAAATATCTGTCAAAATGTTTGGGTGTATAACACTGGTATCGCTCATAACCTTTGGCTTAAGTTCAAATAGACAAAATGTCGAGAAGGAAGACGTTAATAAAACTTTACATTCGATTCTGTAGTCTTATGAAGTCACTTCCTTGAAGTTGCACAACTAACTAGCCTGCTGACGAAACTGGCAGTTGTGGTAACCATCTCCGGAAAAACCGGCTATTCTCGCAAAAATGCAACAAGTAACCTAACTATATCGGTCGAGTTTGGTACTTGAGGTATTAATTGATCCTCAGAAAGGACTATAGATAATCCTACGTTTAAAACTAAAGTTTGTTCGAACAGGAGATTGTAATTATTGTTTTCAAGATTTCGATATTAAACTATCAATTAATGCTTCAGACAGTGGCATAGAAATTTTAACAGGAATGAGCGAATTATCGCTCGTACGATCTGTATATCTGGTAGGAAATACGATGCAACATAATTTGACTTGGGAGTTATATTGAAAATATATGATGCAACGACGTTTCATTTTACTGAGAATTTCTTTCATATCATGGACAACGCTCATGACAATGATCGACAATTCACCCCTAGGAACATACCAATAGAATGATAAAACCTTACTTTAGCATCTATTTACTTTCTAAAGAAATCTTAGCCACTATAACGAACGATGCAACGTCTAAAGAGAGTGCTTTTACAGAATGGCTTTAATCTCTACATTTATACATATCATGGTTTTAATAAATTTGTGTCATTTCAAGTGTACCGTAGCCCAAATGCATATTTTTCTGGTACTTGATAAAGCGATGCATTTTTGCTGCTTATAGTAAAGATCCAGTTATGCCTTACTTCATCAATTAATGCAAATCCTCCAATGTTCTAGGAATTTTAAAAAC
>CALYDF020001406.1:0-62793 GCA_944474145.2 Dicrocoelium dendriticum
GCAGATAGGGCACCGTTGATTATCCTCTGCGGTGGCCAGAACACCAGAAATTTGTTTGAAGTGCGATTCATTGTATTGCGTGAGCAGGATACTGTCAGGTTGCCCAGGCCTCGACAGGGGAACGAATAGCGTTCTCAACTAAATCCTTTGGTTCAGAAACCTATCTGCAAGGCAGCGGGGTTGGCATTGGGCCACAAGGAGTCCGTTTTAAGGAATAAGGTGCCACCCTCATTCCAACCCCCAACCTAGAGGACCAGAAGGCTGAGTTTGTCTGGCCTCTAACCGTCGACCAATCTGGTATGGATGGCTCTGAAGGTGCAAAAGCACCACCCAGTATAGCTCAATGGATCACTGAGGTACACGAAACATCGCACCACGGTAAGTTCCAGCCTCATTGCTATGGACGATCGTTAATATGCCATCAGAAAAGAAGGTGAGTTACAAGGCTGCCTTGAACGACGACACTAATAACATGCTAGGACATAGACATCAATATGTTTATTAGCGATGTCTGGAAACTTCCTGTGACATTGTATTGCAACGAAGTTAATGGAAAATTGCTTTTCTAAAAGTATCCATTTTTCATGCGGTAGTCGGTAGAACACTTTATACACATCAATATATAAGACGATGCATTGAAGACCGAAGTCAAGCGCTCCGTTGGGATTATGTAAGAAATCAATCGTGCATATTATGTAAAACGAGACTTAACACAATCATGTTGCGATGGCGGCTGAAAACTGGGCAATACAAGGAAAGTACGAAATTGTTCATTTACCTTTCTTTTTAGCCCTCCTGATATGTTGGGGATGTGATCAGGTAGGTATACTTTTCATGGTCTTCGATTTGCAGCCCGGAGGCACAATTTTGTGCCTAAATACCAAATATTTCCAGGGAATCTGTTACGTAAAAGACGGCGACCGAACTTGAATTACCAGCGAGTATTCGAAGCAAACAGCTGTTCCATGTCTCGCGTGTAGGTGATCAGAGGCATTCCGTCGTAATGGATGAGATCAAGAGACACTCCTGCCTGCACTAAATAAATGATATTACCCTCTTGTATCTATAGCTAATTTTGCACATCTTCACAAACCTACTCTGTCATGCTCTTCATTAGACGGTGGGTATCCACTCGTGCTGGCGAAAACGTGGTCAGTGTTTGCCGTTAATATGGTACAGGGCATCAAATGAAGCCAACACACGCTTACGCACTAGCCTCATCGGATCGAGTGAGTTAGAAAGCATTCGCTGGAACTAAGCTTCCAACTAAGTTCAACAACCAACCTCGCTTGCATATAGGATTGTTTCGGCATTTTTGCACAAATCTGCAATCAGCACACTTTAAAAATTTATCGGTGTCAAAGATTCGTGAACAATCAGCGACAGTATCGGAAAACGGTCCATATTTTATTTCCTTATTGCATTAATTCTGCTTCTTTGCTTGATCCTGTCTCACATGTGAGCCAATCACCGAGGAAATTTTACCAGCAGGCCAGATTCTTGTTGGAGCGGGAGTTGATCTAATGTTTTTTTACTAAAATACTACAAGTATGCTATTGGTTGTTACAATAGTTCATACTTTGTTATCAGCAAAATTAGGTTTCGCGGGATGCGGAAATGCGTGTTTATCTGTATAAATATCGGGTGTGTTTTGTTTGGAAATGTCGTTGTTGGTGAATATGATTTCCAAATAGACCGTTGGATCTCCAAGAAACCTATTGTTTATTTAAGGACGTAACAAGACCACTCTCCACCCCATGCTTATTTTCTTCCTCGAATTTTACACGTGTACTCTGAGCATCTATAGTATTTAAGGTTTAAAGTCTTTACATTGACCATTGACATATCGTTGAATTCTAAATATCCGTAATGAAATATGCACACAACCAGCAGCGAAGTCGCGCTCCGATTCATCAGCAGACGTCTGCAACTTTCCACGTGCCTCGATTTTGAAGTGTGCCCCACTGTCTATTAGAAAACGCAAATATACTCATGCTTTACTCATGTGCGTATCAGCCGAAAAAATGCGTTTTTCAGTAAAGGAATACCTGAAATCCGTTAACGACGTTGTTCTATCAATCCATTTTTAGAGGATTTAGAACAGACTTCTGGAGAACAGTTGGAGATTTGGAAATTTGCTAGATCGCCATATTTACACGCAACACGCGTGCGGTAGACACAAAGCCAAAGAGCTGAAATTTGATGTGTTTTCTGCTTGGTCACAACTAATGTTGAATTAATATACACTACCTAGTTCCCATTTCTGTTCTTCATGCAGTACTGGAAACTGATTGGTAAGATATTTAACGGTGCATGTGAAAACTGTGCCAAATCTTGGCGACCATCGTACGCGGCCAAGTTATGAGCACAAATTATTCGCTGCCCAAGGGAGAAGTCTAATTTTACTCACAAATACAAGATGAAACTGAGGGATTCCTAGTAATCCCAAAATTCATCTCACCCAGCTGATGTGCAATGTAGATACTGGAAAATTGCCACTACCCATATGTTTGCAATCCGACTGAAATCAGCTCCACTTGGAAAACACGGAAATTTAGTATTTACAGAGGTCAGAGCGAAAATCACGCATGCGCGCTCCCGAATCCACTTGTGATTCATCTTGTCTTTCACATTTGAGTTTGCACCTGGACAGTACAGCGATCTGGAAACATCGTCAGACCCACGCCTGTCGGGCAGTTGCAACATCAGCATCTGCCAGATCTACGTGCCTGAACAACATACCCTAAACCTAAGGATTTACGCACACAGATTATCGTTAAACTTTCGTCACTCACATTGTTCCGTCAAATTTTGAAACCAGACTTGGCACAAATGCAACCGAATAACCAATCGGATCGCGCGACAATCCAATGGACTTGAACGAACACATATAACCGAAGGCGGATATTAAAAAAACGGTGAGCACACTTCGCCTGCATCCCAATTCTTCTGCGTAGAATAAACTACCGTATTCCGGTTATGTCTCTATATACTCTGTCTATACTTTGTTCTATATTAGATCGCCGAGTTAATAGGTTGTATTCTTAAAAGTTAATTCATGCTATAGTTACATCACGTCTAACTTTCACATTGCTTACTTGATGCCGCCACCACACACGGGCAATGAACCGCAGACAGCGGCGTTTGAAGACGGATAGTCTGCGCAAGTCATCTTTACGAATGAGCCAGGTCTTGCATCCGTACAACAGTACAGCTTGAACAGTTAGTCAATAGACCCGAAATTTGATGGAGAGACGAAAGTCTTGGCAAAGCCACAAGTGCCTCAGCCTAGAAAAAGCAAGGCTTGCTCTCTAGATGTGCATCAAAACCGCGTATGCAATAGTCTGGCGAGCAGTGATGCAACTTCTTAATTAGACAAAGCTCTCCACAACCTCCGGTGTCTCACTACCAAGAGTGCGTACAGACCCAAGCATCTGCCAGTCATGAAACAGAACCTAGTATTTGGATGGCGAAAAGTACATGGCATACTTTGATGCTTTAGTCGTCAAGCGGTTTAGTGCAAGTTGAACGACGTGTGGATGGTCATCAAGCAAGGCGATATGAGCAGCAGGATCCAAATCAACAACTCAACTACCTGAGAGAAGCTCAACGCCAGTGTTCAACGAATCCCCCATATTGCTCTTCAGGTCATCCTCAGTGACAAAGTTGTATAGAAACTGCATCCTTTTTGAACTCCACTGGAGACAGCAAAGGTAGGCGAAAGCTTGTCTTAAGCCCTAACCCAGCCCGAGGTCAGACCATAGAGAGCTCGCCTTATGGAGACAAACTTCTCGGGACACCATTTCTCATTAGGCAGTGCCACGGTACCGTACAATCGACAGAATCGAAGGCTGCAGTTATATCTAAGAATACAGCAATGGTTGACCTCTAATACACATGGCGAAGCTCGAGGAGCAAGCGAAGTCTGAAGATTTGATTGATGCAGTCGCGATCAGGGTAAAACCCAGCTTGTTCTTCGCGCTGCAACAGTTCGTGCTTTGTTGATAGACTGCGAAGTATGATGGACACGAGTAGCTGGCAAAAGATGGGGACTAAGCTTCCGCCTCTGTAGTTGGAGCAGGTTGTGGGCAGGAACTGTTTGAAGATTTAGACGACTATCGATTCACTCCAAGATGATGGAACTTTCTTTTTCGATCAAACTTTCGAGAACAACGCGGTGGGTTTTCGAACCAGCGATGCGCCACCATCTTTATATACAGCTGGAGGAAGAACCTCAGGGCTAGGGATTTATAACGCTTCATGTGACATAGCTCCTACTATGGAAATTGTAGGACTCACTACTGGAAGAAAAGATTCTGTTGCATCCCGTTATTCTGACCACTGCTGTTGAAAGCTTTCCTCGCTACAGTTTTGTATAGACTTAGTAGATTCAGTTTGCTTTCATTGAACGATAGTTTGTGATTGCTTCAGATTGGCAAAATACTTGCCACGTGATTAGCTGTACGTATTTAAAACTCACTTGGTTGTTTATATTATCCGGGCGTTTGTTAACTTGATTGGGTCCATTTCTGATTTCAAAGACACAATGAATTTGCGGCAAATGCTACATATATCCCTATACAACACACACCTACTCTATACAGGATTGCTCCAGCATATACCCCAATGTCAGAATGTTAGAAGGATGGGAACAAACACTACCGGGGATCAATTATCGTTCTACTAAGCATCAATGCATTTGTTACGCGATAGACAGGGAAACTTTGCAGCTCTTGTGGCTGCAACTCTTTTCCAAATTTCGGCGGATACATTCACTTTTACTGTTTGCAAGAACGCCACCCCAAGATTTGATTTCTTGGCTCTCCATAAGCATTGGCGAGTGTATATGGACACATATACTTATAAGTACAAATTCACCGAGCTTAAGTAAACCACCTGGGGCGCATTTAGACAAATTCAAATCACGTTATTTTTTTCCTGTGAATATTTTAAAGCCTGAATGTGTTCCCGTAATTAGCTAATATGTACAATACTTATGCAGCAACTGATCATCCTCCTGTCGGATAATAGGATAAGATAAATCTCGCTAATTGAGGATGCTGACAAACTTGTTAAATCGAGAATGCGACGTAGCTCTTACAAAATCAGACTACAAAGTAAAACTTATCAAAACACGGATTCACCTACTGAGGTTGAACGCTCAAATTCATCTACATCTGCTTCGGTAACCGCATGTTAGAACAAGTGCTACCTCTGTTGGACAGCTGAACATGGCGTAAATGTTCAGGTATGTGTCGACAAGAACGAATTTTTCCGGCACTATGGCAAGCGGCTATTTTGCCCGTGTTATAAGATCCGACAACGCCTCAATTGTTGTTCCTTTATGATTGACGTTTCGACCTCCCAGATAAAGGTAGATTTCTGAAAGTAAACGTGCGATCACTTGATCCAACAAGGAGCCGAAAGTGCCTCACGTAGGATTCGCATCGAAGTTTAAAGTGCATAGCAAAACCATTGGGTTAGATATGGTAGTAGAGGTGCGACAATCATTACAATACAGTAAAAGCTCCCAACGTAACTAAATAAATGGGATATTACTCGGCGATGCGAGGTGCAATTTAACTATGTGGTCTGATCAATGTGGACAACAGAATTGCAAAAAATAATCAATTTCTTCAAGCTTTGTACAAGGGATCCAAAACGGGTGTTAAAGCAATTGGCAAGTCTAAGGGATTAAAGAAATTAAAAAGCCAGGAACAACAACAAATGCAGATTTAAACATGTGTCCGGGAAAAATAATACGGCTAGTCGTGGAACCGTCCCCAGGGGACATGCTTCCATGTAAGGTGTTCCCTCGAAAGCTTTCGCCCGCATTTCCATGCTATAACTGGCGGCGTGCCGTTGGGGCATCACCTGTTGATCATATGTTTTGTTCCCTTTAGGTCTGCTTTTATACATGTAATTTGAGCAACATGCCTCAGCCCAGTCCGTCAGGCGGATCATTCAATTATAGCACGTTTTTGTACGCCAGTCAATTTGTGGCAATGGGCCTTGCATAGCTAAAGTCTTTCATAATTTGGAACCTATAATCCGTCACCACAGGAGATCAGCCCAGGCGTGGCCAATAATGAAATAAAGAAGAATGTAGAAGAAGAGGAAGAAGAATTGTGTGAAAGAGGTACTATATCCTTAATGCAAAATATCAGGTGTATCTTTTTACTTAAGCGTAACAATGGATCGAGCGATCATGCGATTCAATTGTACTGCGTGACAGCCGGGTACAGATAACTGTATGAATTGTCCATGGGCAATAGTCAAATAGGGAATCCGTTATTGACTAGTTCCGTAATTTTTATATCTATATAATTTAACCGCTTTTCCATGGGTTGTGCGTTTACCACCTGGAACTTATGGAAACAGAGTTCTGGATGCTGATCACCTCTGTAAGTGGCATATTGAATATACTAGCCGTTCCTATTGTGTTTTATAAATCAACCAGGTAAAAGTTCACTCCACAATCGTCGCCGATCGTAATTTGTAGCAAAAAGGTGTGTGAAGCGAGGCTTTGTATTGTGTGACAGAGTTAGCTTAAACACCATCGTTTTTATTTTATTTTCGATACAGTGGCTTCGCGATACATGACAGTGACAACAACAAGTTAGCTACATTTCTATTAACAAAATGGAGCAATGTACAAATCTGCATAATGCACTGCTCGAGCTTAATTCCTCCTCACGTGACCCGGCATTTGCTGGCAGTACGTAGACCTCACACAGACTTGTGCCCCGACATGATGCGCTCCATGAAACTTTCTCCACTCGGTCTTTCAGAGTACATCCTTAAAATCTTCCTGAAGCATCTTGGAATATCTTTCGTCTTGTGTAGAATAGAGATATTTTGAGCGGCGCTACATTGAGTGCCCTAATATCGATATCCGGCTGCGGCAATTTTCTGAGCATGTGAGTGAGCACTGTTTTGTTACAGCAGGCTTCATTAATGTTAAGTTATTATTGAGCTCATGTAAGTAGAATGTGACAAAGCGGCAGAAGTTCTCCCTGAAGAATACCCGAGTTAGTGGTTGGTAGGTGGGAGCATTTGCCATTGATTCGTGTCATCTGGGGGCATGCGGTAACATAATCAACAAAATTGGATGTTGGAGGGATGCAGTCCTTGAATAAGAAGATTCTTCGGCCGGACTTCGCGGTCTATACAGCAGAATGCGTTATATACTTCAGCAAACACGTAGGAGTTGATGTGTTTCTGGGGTAAATTGATGACAGTTAAAGAACGTACGAGGAGGACCATTGCATCTAAGTTAGATCTCGAACTACGACAAGAGTTTTAGGCGGGTCATTCGCGCGAGTTCGGAACAACATCATTATAAAAACAATTTGTTGCTGAAACTTTTTAAAATGCTTCACAATAACTAAAAATTATCTAGTTTGCATCCTGACATGAAACGGTAGCTTATATCCGACGCGTTGTCTTGGCGTATCTTGCATCGTCTATCCTCATGTGGCGATACGTAACCTTCGGCAATAAGCAACTTAGAAATCTCCGCAACAATGCCGATCACCACAATGACCAACATTAAAAATGAAACGAAGAAAATGGTACTGGTTCATGATGTGCCGGAATTAAGGCATGACCATATATCCGAAAGACAAAAGCACTACATCGAATAGTGGAGGTACCACACGCAACTCTATAACTTGCAAAATGCCATCGCTTTTGACGTCACCCCTCTAGTTGCCTTCTCAAACTACCACGGAAATTGAGTAACAGTTACTTTAAGGATGAACTTTGCTTTCAACTTCAAGCGAAGTGTTTGGAGATTGACCTTGAGTTCCGATGATACCCATTCTGCCAGGTAATCATTGTGGCATACTGCCAGAGCGCTTCGTCATCCCCTACCATGCTTCCCTCTTTGTTCGTCTGTTTACAGTCTTTGTATCCAACTTCGGCACGTTTTCGGGTTAACGTATAGTAAACATGCAAGTTGCTTCCAGTTGACTTTCTTATAAGTTTTCAGTATTCTTCTCTTCATCTTCTCCGAGTGGCATGGAGGGCGATTTCTATTTACTATTCTGAGTACTGCAGGCTGTAAGTCACCTGGCTGCTTTACATATACACCTGTCTGCGCAAGCTTCGTAATGTAGGACACATATGATGGTTTCGTGCACATAAGCGTGCCTATGGACTTAACCTCGTCACTAGGCTCCAACTTACGATGGTAGTCACCTCATCAATCAAGCCAATGGATTAGTACACAATGGTGACTGACATCAGCTGTACCACACCTACGGTAACAACAATTGCGACGCCATTTCATCGGAGCATTTTATCTCAACCTTGTGTTTCGTCGATTGAAACCAGGCTGTCCTATCTCAGCTGTCGAACCTGGCCCATATTCATCAGCATTAAGCGACATGCAACCTTGACATTCATTGCTCTACCTTACCAGTCTCAATCAATCTATCTGTTAATGCAGGCGTTACTTCCGGCTAAACTATGATGCCTGAAGGTAAGTGTAAGTGCGGCTCAGGGTTGATACATTAACATCACATCCATGTTCCAAACATGTGAGTTCACTGAGAATACTATGCCGTGTGACGTCAAATATACAGGTCGAGACTGAACATTTGATGCAACCAGATGTCCATACTCTACCTGACGTGTACGACCGTAGTACGCTTGCAAGTTTGGTAGGTTAAGGGTTACGACGACCACAAAGTGGGCATATGACTGCACACTTTCGGTGTATCCGGATACCGAAGCCCACTGATGAATTACTGCGATTGATGCGGCCCTGTGGTGCTAAAATGTTCCGATGTTCACTTGAGTAAGGCGACAAAGCGGTCCTGTGAAAATGGAGAGTAAAATGCGAATTGAAATGTAGCCGCCTGTGTTTAAGCCCACACTCAGTCTACTGATTTGCGATAACGCGCTATGCCACGTGAATCTGGAACGTGTATTCCAAGTGTAGTCTTGCCGTTCAGGCAGCCTCATGCGCTTTGCTCCATATTCTCCATCACTGAACCCAATTGAGGGCATTTGGAGCATCATTAAAGCAAATGTGAAGCAAGCGATTAGACAGAGATATATCGGGATTCTTCAGGGTCATCTTGATGGTGCATTGTGCAAGACCGAGTAGAACATGCGTTTCTTGGAGCGAATTGTGTCAGAGGTGCTAGCCTGTGTGACGTCTCAGCACTGCGAAGACATGATAGATCACGGAAAGATAAATTAGTCCAGCACAGTGCATTGTACAAACTTGTAAATTGCTCCTATTTTAGTGACATAAATGTACATAATTTGAACTGGCGTTGTCACTGCTATGCGTCGCATAGCTATTGTTTCTATATTTAGAAAAAACGATGGTATTCAGGCTAAGTGCTTTCGCAGAGAGTTCTCGCATGTCATTATGTTGGGCGTTGCGAGACAACCACAGGTTTTAAGAATACTTCCTGGCAAATAGGACTACTAGCTTGATGCTAATGATTAAAAGCCATGTGTCGCTTCGAAATGTTGTATCACAAGTTGCTGAAGGGGGAATAGTACGTAGTTTGTGTAACGAAGAGGATTACCGGGCGCAGAAATTGTAGAGCTCAATAATTTAATGGTGCTATTGTGTGTATGATGGGATAAAAAGATTAGTTTACGCAATGGGTGCACAAGAAAATTTAAATCCTAAATTTTCTTACGTGGAACGTGTGCCTTCAGTAGCAATAACATCGCGCTTTATCACACTGTTGTATAGCGCTTTGCACCATGATGAAAATCCAAGAGGTTCTCAAATGTTGCAATATTTCGTGAGTTCACCACATGTGTTGGTATTGTATTTCAGTGAAAACAGTTTCTACGACAGTAAACATTTTTCTAAAATCCAAACGGGTGTTAGAATCCTAGCTTCTGGTGATAGCCTCGTATTGATTTAAGGGGTTAGGGTCAGCAGGAATATACAAAGGTGCTCGCTTTCAGTTAGTATCCGGTATCTGAGGGCAAGATGCTCACGAAGCCGTCGGTATTATGATGAGAAGGCGCCAAGCAAACGAAGGCGCAATTCGTAACAGAGACCAAATAGTCCACGTGTTGCCTTGGTAGCCCTTGTTTGGATTGCTCCGAGATCCAAATATCTCGTTTTAACCATGGGCATCAGGCATGAATCACATAAGCAACATGAGTCGAAAATATGTGTTGATAAACCGTGGTACTAGCCCTGGCCCAAAATGTCCCGAGAGCTGGATTCAAAATCCGCAAGTTCAAGTTAACCACATTTGCTTGTTTCGAGCACTGAAGCGAATTATCAAGACTTTCTTGCACAATGAAACCTAAGTCTCGTTCACTATTCACCTGTTGCAAAAAGTGCTGTCCAAGATATGGATTGCTGAAACTGCTATGCATCTTCAAAAGGGAGTATTTTTCAGCGTTCAGTGGGATCTGGTTCTTTCCTGCTCATTCGTTAATCCGGTCCAGATCGTTCTGGAGATAAGCGCGGTAGGATGCTGAGCGAAATGCTCCCCATATTTTAGCATCTGTAAATGTCTGCATCGGGGATAGAATGTTTTCTGGGAGGTCACTGATGTAAACTTAAAACAGTAGCAGTCCGAGGACGGATCCATGCGGTACACCACTGGATAAGCACAGGCTCTAGTGGTGAGTGCTGGCTTTTCATACCTTGATGGTTCTGCTTTGTATGTAATCTTCCAACCAAGTGAGAAGGAAACCGTTGATACCGTAAGCAGCAAGCTATTAGAGGAGAACGAATTGATTTACCCTGTCGACTGCATTAGAAAAATTTAAGTAAACCACGTATATAGGGACTCCTTCATCAGCTGCTCTAGCCCATGTATCTCGGGCAAGGAGCAGATTGGTGAGGCAAGATTGTCTGCGTCTGCAACCATTTTGGACACTGGGCATTATTCGCAGATTTTCAAAATAGTGCGTCAGTTCATCTGCGACAACCGATTCCATTAGCTTTGAGAGAACAGATAAGAGTGTAATAGGTTGGTAGTTGACAGAATCCGATCACTTACTTACTATGTATATCGGGTGATGATTCCACGTTTCAAATCAGATGAGAGTGTATGGGAGTCAAACAGACTTTGGAAACACACTGCATGACGTACTGCAAGGATGGGGGTAAGAATTTTAATTACCTTTGTGCATTGTTTTCCCAGAGAGACAGTAATGGGTTCACGACAGGCTCTGGAGTAAAGGTGACACTGGATAAGCCCCGACGGCATTTGTTGGGAGTTGATAGATCAAGGATTGCTTGGTCTTTGTAGCCACCGAGCCAAACGGCAGGAGTAGAGCATTCGCGATTTCCAAAGCAGTAGTCTTCAAGCCACTGGCAGTCTTGAGTGTTGATATTTCAGGTTTAACCTTTCTTTCATCGTTCACATAACTGTATAACATTTTGTTGTTACTCGTAAACTTGAGCACTCTCTTCTCCTGCCATTCTTACTTGTCTGATGCAATAAGTGAAGTGCGGTAGTTTTGATTGTTTGTAATGCTGCCATGATGTATCACGTGGGCTTACCGCATGTTGCTTCCAAATCTCATCTTTTCTGTTGATCCGTTTACGTGTTCTGTTTCGGATTCATCTGTTGATCCGACGAGCTACTCGTAATGGTACAACTTTTGCCGCTGCTTGTATGACCCAGTCAACTTCACCTTTCAACTGATTCCATACTATGTTCGCCGAACTGTGAACCTGTATTCCCCAGTCAACGGCTGCCACTAGATTATGAAGCTTGGAATAGTCAGTAATAGTTCGTTGGGCTTCGTGTTCTTTATCAACCATACTGGCATAACAATTAGACCACCACGTAACTAAATTTTAGGACTGAATGGTCGCTACTGCCTACTGGTGGATCGTGTGCGAATGACTTAGCCATCAACTTTTCGTTTGTCATTAATAGGTCCAATAATGGCTTATTTTAACCGCGGTGTCTAGTTGGTCGATGCACATTGTTGCCAAAAGCTGCCATATCTATGAATTCAAAGAGTATTGAATGAAATTATGGCCCATTAAGGGGCACTGCGACAATTGAAGTTACGTTCAAATACCCCATCATAAAATATTGGGCGTATTTTTTGAAACTGTAAAGTGGAGTGTGTTTGAGAGAATCACATCAATGTATGCGGATGGGTTCGGTGGCTTGTAGACAACTGCCAAAAGGCAAGAACAAGGGGCCTTCTTCTGTGATCCAACATGTCCACCCGTTAGCTGCAGTTGGCAAAAGAATTCGCCGGCAATAAAAAGGAAAGTTCGGTAATGGCCTCACATATAAAGTAATCTCGACAATAAATGGCAACACCGCCACCGCGAGGTGGACGATCATTTTGAATGACAGACATCCCACTGGGTTCAATCACCGTATCTACTACGTCGTTTGAGGAACAAACTTCAGTCAATGCTAGGATGCCCAATTTGATGTGTCACGTCAATGGCGAACTACTAGCAGCTTAGAGAAGAGGACCTAAACGTTGGTGTAGCAGCATTGTATTGTTGACGAAGTAAGAGCTCTGTTCGCTGTGAGTGACCGACACAAATAGTGCCGCACTGCATGCGTATTTTGGAAAATGTGTTTTATAGTTGACTGGTCTGAGGTAGGAGCAACCGAGTTGGGCTTGTCTGAACCTGGGATTTGAACAGTGAAGAATGAATTTATGCTGGTTAATAAGTGTTGCTTTACAAGTCCCGTGGAAATATCCTAGTAATAATAATACTAATGATAATAATAATAATAAGGCAGTAGTTACTGTAAATATTAAAAGGTGTGCTCCGCCGTAGTTCTGCCATCCGCTTAGATTCGTGACATCAAAAGGTAACATAAATAAATCCAAGGTAAACTCCAGGTGTAGGATAGAGACGTAGCGCATGGTGACAAAATATAAGTGGATGAGTGTGTCATCCAAACGTTATTTAACTACTGTTAGTGTCGGTGCTGAGACGACCGATTCTGAGAGAGCATTCCACGGATGACAGACACGAATAGAAAAGAAATTTCTGCCGGCACTTCAGGCGGGTATACTCTACAGCGAGTTTCAATGAGTGGTCCCTCAGAGTTGTACTGGTGCTAAGTCGCAGTAACGGGCGGCACATATGCTGCGGATCTCGCAGAATCAAGCATACAATTATCAGGTCGCCTCGTATTCAGCGATAACTTATACTGAATACCTCCAATCATTTCAGACTTCCCTGGAATGAAAAATTGCGCATTCCAGTTACGTTCTAAGATGACCGAAGTTGTGGCTGCTCCAGTGCATTAAGATCGCGTTTCAGCCACGGATGCCAGGCTTTAATTGCGCATTCGACATAGGATCGAACATACGCACTGAACATTTGTCGAAATATGGTGCTGTTAATTTTTCCGAACGCCCGTCGCAACAGCCTGAAGTGTTGGTTTCTAGTCATCCAGAACTTTTCGGATTACCTGGGGCAACCTACGTCATCTTGAACCAGGACACCCAGGTCACTTTCGAGAGTTGCTCGTTGCAGTACATCCGTTCCGAGTCGGTATGAATAGCTGCTCTGATGTCGGATAGAAAATACCTTGC
Organism: Dicrocoelium dendriticum; assembly: GCA_944474145.2. Taxonomy (NCBI): domain Eukaryota; kingdom Metazoa; phylum Platyhelminthes; class Trematoda; order Plagiorchiida; family Dicrocoeliidae; genus Dicrocoelium; species Dicrocoelium dendriticum. The sequence continues at coordinate 13,528 of CALYDF020001406.1, forward strand.
AGTAAATTTTAGGTTGACCATTGACTTACCGTATCTAGGTCTCTCTGAAGCAGAGGCTGGTCGGCGTTCGCCTGGATTCTGCGCCAAATATTGATATCGTCGGCAAACATTAGGAACTTGGAAGAGATTTCCTGTGCAAGGGCATGAACAAACATTAAAAACAGACGTGCAGCTAGAAATGGGCCGTGGGGCACACCACAATCGACTTGTAAGCGGTCCGATGAAAGCTCCGTAATCTGACCACTAATTGCCGTTGAAGTAGAAATTTGGCAATGCAGTTTAAAGGCAGTCTCTGATCCCGTAATTCTGGAGCATGGAGAGTAGTATCCGGTGGCCCAGACGCTCGAAAACCTTCGAAAAATCCAGATAGATCACATCAACCCCTTCTCCAACGTCAGCTGCCTCGGTCCAACTACTGCGTGCTATTAGTAAATTCGTCGTGCCTGATCGCTGTCAACGGAAGCAGTGCTGCTCAGTCGTGATGAGGTTACAGTTTCCTAGGTAACACGCCATCGCATCGGCAACTATGGATTCTAAAAATTTGGAGAGTACAGGAAGAAGGGATACTGGGCGGTTATTGGAGGGATCACTTTTGCTTACATCTTTGTAGAGCCGGGTAATTATTCCGAGATTCCACATAGCGGCAACTTGATTCTGGTCTAAGCAGCACTAGAAAATCTGAATCAAAGGTTCTGCCAGCTGGCTTGCTGTTGCTTCTACTGCCTCTGGACGAATGGTATCGACATCGAATGTGCTGTGTTTGCATAGAGACGTCAGCTTTTGCAATACAACCTCCGGAGTAAAAATGATGTTGGTTAGTCCTGACGGAATGTTCTCAAGCGTACATCAAGAGGTACAAGTTTTCGGTTGTAACGCCACGATTGACATACCAATGTTACCATCTCGGGTGAAGCCAAGTTAAGCTGCAAAATTTTAGGCCAATTGCCGTGGTAGTTTGAGGACCAACTAGACGTGTGACATCAAAAGCGACGACATTTTTCATGTTATAGAGTTGTGTGAGTTATCTCCACTATTCGATGTAGTGCTTTCGTCATGTCTTAGTTCCAAAACACCACAAACCAGTACCAATTCCTTCGTCTCATTTTGTAGTGATTGTTGATCGTTAGGTTAGGCATTGGTGCGGAAAACTCGAAGTTGCATGTTGCCGAAGATTACATATCGCCGTGTGAGGACAAACGCTGGAAGACACACTGAGACAACGTGTCAGATTTAAGTTATTGTTTCATCTCAGGATAGGAACTAGATGTTTGTCACCTATTGTGAAGCATTTCAAAGGGACATGCGGTCGACTGCATTTGTTTCAGTGCGTAATTTGCGTCAATGTGTGTGATGCATCATGACTAGTTCGATAAATGGTAGTGGTGGGGTGTTCAAGAGAAAACGAACCCCTGATGCGACCAAAGTAGTCGTCAGCGGGATCGCATACATATTGACCGCCAAGACATAACACTTATCCCTCCACTGCAAGCATCTTGTGGCAAGTGCATTGCCTCACCTTAACTTTGGTCTGGATGGTATGTGGTGCTGCCTTCGGCTTACGATGCACAGATCTTAAGCTGCATACACGCCTACAAACAATTGCGTCGCAGTCAGGTCACGGCATTAACCCACTCAGCAGATTGCAGCCCATGATGTTTCTCTTCTACCTGACTGTCAGCCTGTCAACCCAGATTTCTGTGGCAAGTTGCGCAGGCCACTATTATCGCTTTATTCACAACACACCCTAACAGTTAGCAGTGTAAACCCCCATCATTTGCAGTCATACACCTGTAACCGTCTTGATATCCGGACATACCCAACCCGCCGAAGCTCTGGTAGGTCGTCCTAACGCTCTCATCCCACAACCTTCTTTGATGTTCTGTTTCGGCATTATAAAAAGGGAACTCATGTAGAAAATTATGTCCCCGAATTTTCCGCTTCGTGCTGAAGATGTAAATAATGGCACGCGATTAGTTGCCACTAAATGGACATATACTATTTATCATGCAAATATTTCTGTTACATCACCATGTCACACACTACATTCTGGGTTTGTTCATTACTAAGCCTTCTCTCTGTATTCCGGCTATTCTACGGGACATGTGAAGCATCATCAACTTGTCGCGCTGTATGCCATTTTACTGTCAAATGCAATTGTCTGCTACATGTTGACAGGCCGTTGGACTGTTAATAGTGTTTTATCGACCACGTGGCATTACGGGATTTGCAAGAAAAGCTACCGTAGGAAGGAACTGAGGTGTTGCTCGCCTATTCGCTGGGTTGGTCAAATACGTTAGTTGGCGAAGAGCCCGGGAATTGGCCAGACAAATCTGCCATGCAACGATACAGTGAATCACTTCTGAGAACATACCACACAACTGGTTACGGGTTAAGGATTGAGTTTATGCGCAACGACCTGCGTGTCAGTTATTCTTACGTTTGGTATGTAGCAGCCTAACCACGCATGTGTGTACAGATCGGCGGATGCAAACGGCCGACAGCCCGGTCGCGGTATGTCATTTGAGTCGGGACCACCGTGTCGGTGTACTGCATCCACCATGATGGTAAGCAAGGTCTGCGGAAACAAAGCAGGGCCCACTCGTCTCGTAACAAAATGGCCGCGGCATATACTTTTGGAGCCCAAAACGTTAATAGCGAGAACAAGTCTTCCTGCTATTCCTGAGCAATATCCGCGTTCCCGGTGAGTGTGAATTCACCCACATCGAGGCCTTAGATAAAAGGGATCCACTTGCACCCAACTTTTTAGCATAAGCCTTGAGGCAGCCATTCAAATCCTGCCACCTGTCACTGGATGTGCCCCCCAAGTGCCCGGACAATTATATTGCATACACGGAGAACGTGATGGTCGTGGTAGAATACAGGAACGAATGCTTATATTTCACAACGACCTCCAGCTTAGTGCAATAATTAATAAATCAAAACCAAGAAAATCACTGATAGCTCCATGAAGGAAGGGTTACTGGACACCACTGACCTGCAACTAGGATAGATGAACAAAAATTAGTGTAACTGATGGATTCTTTAAATTCCTGGATTTTCCTTTTAACTGACACAGTAAGTTACCACCTCACTCGCTACATGACCTGCGCCAGCGACTCCAAGAAACTTTGCAATCACCATTGCAACTACATCAGCGGATTGAAACTCTTAGGACTTTCCTCATCCCACGCCAAATCCACAGTCTCTCGCTGACAGCAATACACCGAGAGACTCACAAAACCTTGAAAAAAGGAATCAGGTAATATTTCCGTGCATCCATCAACGACCACGGCTCAGGCATTCCTAGTATCTCAAACAGGTAGTTATTACTTCGAAAGATAGATTGCCGCGGCCCCTTTTCAACTTGTTTGTCATCATGAGCTAGACTTTCATGACCGCTCCGCTTCTGCGATACATCGGCTGGATAATTCACTACTCACCGTAGATTGACAAACAAGACGCGGAAGACTCAGCTAATTATCACCCTTGACGGATCCCCTCAACGTCATATTCTAGCACAACCAAGTGATCATCGATGGCTCCTGCAACCAGCACGCGTCTTTCCGCGCCTATTTATCAGAGCAAATTAACTAGGCGCAGGAGTCGTTCCAAGAAATGTCAGACGCGGTAGACGCAGACCACTGCGTTCCGCATCCGATCTCAAATGCTGCGGTTAGTCTAGTCAACACGAATCAATCTTCACATGTGCTTCGACCTTTCAGCGTAAACTATGATGCATGACGAAAATGGCACAATGGGCATTGCCATCCAAGTTGCAATGATTCTACGCCGTTGGGGAGCTACGGTCATTCCAAAACTCTGCATTCCCATGCCAACGACACACCTAAAGCCAGATATACTCATCAACCGGTTAGCTACTATCTAAGTGATGGTTATTGCTGTCTTTGACGCACACCGGATGCCTCAATCGTACTAAAACAAAATTGCTAACTACGGTGTCAGTGATCACGAGCCGGCCATCAGAGATTATGCACAAACGGCACTCGCGGCAATCTCCTTTACTGTGCATTATCCGCTCATCTTAAACAACAGAGGATATACCATCCCGCGTCAGCCAAACATCTGTTTTCGCTGGGTCTCTCCACCTCGGATATTTCCGACGTGTGCATCTCCACTACCCGAAGAACCATGCGTTTGCTTGAGGTTTATATACAACCTGCATCCCACCAAATATAATATTGTAACAACCCAAACAGACACATACCGAGCCCTCCGTCCTTGATTGAGTTCCCCCAGCATTTATTGAGCAAGTTAGATGATATTATGTCGGGGCATTCATTAAACCTTGGCAAATTACTCTACTAATCATTGCTCTAGACATGCATGCCTTTAGCGAAAATAATGCTACATCAACTAACCGGATCCTAGCCAATCCATACAACTTCAGTTCATCAGCCTCTTAGCTCGTAGCTACCTTGAAGTCTATATTCACTGATCGTTAAGCGCTATCCCGCGCTATTCGTTGTCTATAGGTAAAAATTCGTCACATTGTTGTTTGCCTGAGAGCGCAGCTTATGCCACTGCTGACTGGCGGTGCAAGCCGCTGGTGGTGATGGGTTCGAATCCTGATGCATCTGATGGATGCGCACTACTGATGGTGCCCAACAGGCTGAAACTGCAGTCTACTGCTTTTCCGGTCATGTGGAAGAATACGTGATTTGGAAGCTGGCTGTGATGACCTCAGTTATCTATATCCTAATCCCCTACTCATGAGTACATCAAAATTAAGGTTTTAGTCAGGCGAAGAAGGCCGCTCGAACAAATCACACACGGTGAGTGAGGGCAGACAGATCGGCGGTGACAGATGCTGGTCGGTTGTCATGTTTGAGGTGAGGAATTTTCGTCCGTTTTTAGATGACTTTCTGTATATAACACATAAGCGCTTGGATCCACTCCTTGCCTTGGACATTTAGTAATCGGCTATTACGCCTATCGAAGTATTTGAGCTAAATGGAATGATCTCATTCAGTAGGAGAGTGATCTGTTATATTTTCAGAAAATCAGCAGCCAAAAATAAACGGCAGAGCTGTATAGTATTAGAAATATTCAGCAGCATAAGTACGAGTAGCTGGCGATATACGATGATGTGAGGAGCTCTACAGCGGAAGAGGTGGAAAACTTCACACACTGAAGTCAGTGAAGCTATCATGCACTGGTTTAAACATAATTAGAACAGATAATGTTGGAATAACCGTGCCGATGATTCAAGGAATAGCCAAACATTTTCACAAACATTTATGGTTGGATATTTTCAAGTATCGTACGATGAAACCATTACTAACTGTTTAGTTCGGTAAATCCAATGATGTTCCTAGGGAGCTTTTCCAAGAATTTTTCGAAATATTACCTGACCTTAGCCAAAGTTTTAGCAACGGTGACCATTTTTAAACTGACAATTGCGGTCGCTTTGACAAAGCGATGTCTGAAAGGATGCTTGTTACAAATAGTGAAAATGTAAGAGCGGAAAGCAACCTAAGGAAACTTTTACTGTTATGCTGTGCCATACCTCATGTTGAGAGTAGCTAAAGCCCTTCGGTTATTCCTATTTTGGCTAGACCCCATGTCTTCAAAGATCTGAGTCCTGAAACTTTCAGTCACCTGGGGATCAAGCAAACCTGCATGGAGGACTGCTGCCGTAATTGGCGAGTGAATAAGAAAAACCAACCGAGAAAGGATGCTAAAATCCGTTCATATTACTGACAGTTGGAAATTGTTCCAGCTACATCCATGTTGATAAACTCACGAACATAACACTAAAATTTCTGCGTCAATATATGATCTAAATACTCAAGATCTGGACTAGGGAATCAACAAATATTCAAAAGGCATCACTGAGCACAGCCCATGCAACTGGCTCTGGATGCTGGGTTTTGGGTAACGTCCACTTGGCTCGAATTTCAGCCAGAAATAATACACAAATGCGTTCAAACTCTCTGGCACGACGCTGTTGGTTTAATAGACATATTTTAAGAGAATAGCTTTTCAAGAATCCTTTAAAATGGATGATGACTAAGCCATCTTCACTGGACCAGACCCAAATGGAATTTTCAATGGTATTCTGACTGTATCAGAGCCATACGAGAAAAAACATGAAGCTCTTCATGATGAGGACGAATTAAGTGATGATGGGAGAAACACTGCAATTTCAAAAGAGATTGGTGTTTTGGCATATTTTAATGCAACTTTAATCGCTTGATATGGAAAACTATCCAAGTCTGTTGAATAGTGTTGCTTGTGCTGAGAGGGTTTTTTAAATTACCTTTGTGGTTAGAGGAAAACATTGATAAAGCGACTTTTATTAAGTAACATGATTTAACTTGCGAATTTCATTCTACGTTTTGATTCGCAACAACACTGTATAATGAAACTGTGTTTGCTGTTACTCGAAATCTCGTCTAATATGATCAAAACGGGTTTATGTGAAAATACATGTCAAAGCATACTACTCAGCACAGAAAAGTTTATATTTGACACAGAACATCTGTATGTCTACCACCTTTATATGTTGAATAATTTGCCCCAGTCCCTTAGGTGATCAAACAACCAAGGTTCTATCATAAGTCCATGAAGTTTTAGCTAGACGTTCATCTGTCGTCTACCAGTGCACCAATCAGCGGACACTTACAGCAACTAACCAGCGAAACTGGCAAACACACACCATACATTATGTACAAAGATAGAAGCAAAGAGCTAATGGTAATATCCATGAATCGGACACAGAGCAGTTTGTCATATGCCTACTCAAAAAACGATTAAGTTGCCGATCCTTTACCGGTCAGCAGAACATTTTATCCAAAACACCCATCCCACGTTCATTGCTAAAACAGAGAAACTTTCCTGCATGTACACCCACGCACAAGTTTTCCTGAACAAGCTTGCTGAACGGCGTCTACGTCAAGCGTCATATGCCTGGGACCGCATACTCCTTACGGAAAACTGGTAACACGCAGAAATTACCGATCCCGAAGTAGCGATAAATGGTATGTCCCTCCTCTGAAACTATCGGTGTAGCAAAGGCAGAGAAGTAAGATTATACTACCGCAACGACGTTCAGTGCAAACCAGTGGCCAGTTCGGAAACATTGATCATTGACCCACTCTGTTGCAGTCTGCGAATAAGACGCAACAACACTTGCGTTTTGGCTGTTGTTTATCGTCTCCTAATGTCAACCCTAGAGATGCACTCCTGCCTAGCCTTATCCTTGGGAACGGTCGTACGAAAACGATATAGGAATGTTCTTATCTCAGGTGACCTCATTCTTTAGGATTTGAAAGTTCCCGCATCCCCCAACGAGCAGTTCAGGGGCCGACCTGCATAGTATCTTGCAAGCATACCGCTCTTCAGCCATGTCGTTTCATCCACCCGACTTAGTGTCGGAAACAAACCATATGTGTATGACTTACTCCCCACGAACAAGAGCTCATGGTTTAGAAGCCACGGCTGAAGAGCCCTCTGGGGAGAATTGACTAAGTAACTATAATTTGCGACTTGGTGTGTTATACGGATTATCCACAAGAACATACTAACTTCAAAATTACTTGATGCACTGGTAGCTGGGGTCGATCGTTCCTGAGGTCACTTGTTCTCCGAGCTTCGAAGTTGGGATGCAAACGTTTCATCACCAAGCGAGGTGAATTCGTCAGTGCGCTGCAGGGTCCAATCTAATGCGGTGAAGTTCACGGGGCACAGATCGAGGCCAGTTCAAAAGTCCCTTGCTGATCGATCACAAATCGACAAACAAGTTAGCGGATTAGATTGGACCCAGCAGCGCACTGACGAAGTCACCTCGCTTGGTGATGAAACGTTTGCATCCCAACTCCGAAGCTCGGAGAACAAGTGAACTCAGGAACATACTAACTTGTTTCGAACAATCACCCACTACGACATACTGGCAGAACTTGTGGTTGATGTCAGCTGGGAGTTTCCGGACGAGTGTTCCATTGCCAGTGCTTTGTTGGATTTTACTGGCAAGTACAGTGACCTGATTAAATCTGCATCTGTCAACAAGCCCCTTCATTCTGCAAGGGCAAAATCATTCATTCGGAGTAGAACCCGAAAACACATGACAGTAAGAGACACTGCGTGGCATGTATACAGAGCGTACCCTGGCAGGGGGCTACCTTGTCCTCTGCACGGCAGTAACGTGTAAGTCAGTGGATAGTGAGCGGCGCTATATCACATCTAGTAACTTATTCACGATGGTCGTTGCCGTCCCCCGTAGGTCGGTGGTCTCAACCACGGACTGGCAACAGTCGAGTTGCGGGTTCGAGCCCTACCAAGGGTTTGATGGAATGCGCACTGCTCATGATTCCCGAAAGGACGAAGCGCGCGTACAGTGCTTTTCCGGGCGTGTGGCGGCTGTCTGATTGAGTCTAGATGTGACGAATTTCTACCTATAACATTCAACTCCCCTACTACTCTTCTGTAAAGGCAAAATCATTCATTCGGAGTAGAAATCGAAAACACATGAGAGTAGCAGACGCTGCTTGGCATGTGTATAGAGCGAACCCTAGCTCAGACAGTTGAAGTAACTACGTTGCACATCGTAATCACTGTACTACAATTGTTTGCGAGGACGAAATAATACACCAGCGGAGTCTAGCTGAAAAGTTTTGTGTTAACAAAACGCTTCTGTATAGATATGTGGACAGCCTCCGGAAAGTGAAACGTGGTGTTCCCCCACTAATATCAGCGGATAGATATGCTCACACCGCCGAGGATATCACCAACATTCTATGGCTACAATAAGCTCGGATTTTCCGGTGTGCTCCTGTCTGCTTCATTCTCCCAGATGCCAGTATTTAAACACGTCACATCTAGTTTCGCGACCATTGCGAGGAAGGTGCGATTGTTGCGGAGTTGACATTCCATCAAATCACTGCAGGTGGCAGCTACGAGGATATCTGAATCACTAACAATATTGTTCCAAAGATGCTTGGATAGACAGCTGTTCTCTAACATGTAGAAGCAAGACATCATCACCCTGACTTTCAATATTGGTAGCCGTTCAGAGCCCTCGAACTATCGCCCAGTGACTCCACTCCCGGTGCTCTCTAAGCGGATGGAATCGATCATAGCTGAAGCTGTACTGGGCTACTTTGAAAAGCTTAACGTCACAGCACCGGAGCAACACGGATTCCGTCAGTATTGGTCATGTACTGCCAACCTACTGCTTGCCCGTTGCAGTTGGACCGAGATAACCGACGGTTGGACAGGCATTGATGTCATCTACCTAGACTTTTCCAAAGCATGGATCGCCGCATCTTTCTTTAAAAGCTGCAAGCAAAAGGATTTGGAAACCCTGTCCTTGGATATATCGGAAACTTCCACTAAAGCGGCGCCTTCAGGTTCGACTTTGACGTTCTTTTTCTGATCCAATTGGTGTGGTCTGCGGTGTTTCACAAGCGTCGGTGTTGGGGCTGCGGTCATTCTTGTTATTCATTAGCCACCTTACGAGTGTCATTAATTCAAATTTCCGGCTTTTTGTTGATGACATCAAGATATGGAGTGCCATCGACTGTTGCAACGAGACAAAGGTTGTGCTTTTAAATCGTTAAAGCTAAATCAAGTTCCGTGTAACACAGACAAGTGCAAAACCATGCGTGTCCGCCACAAGCCCATGTACACATATAAGTTGGGAGACGATATGATGAACACGACCTCACAAGAGCGAGACTTTGTCGTGGTAATCCAAGTCGACCTCGGCTGTTCGGCACAGTCATTGAAGATGTTCAAAGCTGCGAACCAACACGTTGATCTCTTACGGAGGTTGTTGGGGAAGTTTGATAACTTTATTTTCCCCAATTTCGCAATGCGAATGTGAAAACCTGTGTATAGTACGCTATCCAAGCTTAGCAAAACTGGTTAAAACGCGACCTGGTTGCACTGGAGATTGTGTAGCAACGTGCAACGAAAAATGTGTGGGGTTTTTCCTATCCGCAATATAATAGGCTACTGAAAGCCATGGGAGTATACAGCATAAAATATCGCCGTCTACGAGGTGGCCTCATCCGGGCGTCCCAAATATATACAAATATTCGGTCACGCTTGCCGAGACATTCTGAAGCTTAGCTGCAACACATAATTTACGTGTCAGAAATTGAAACTTGCCACCCAATACATTCGGCTTGAGTGCCGCCGGAATTACTTTTCCCTTCGAGTTTGTCTATCTCTAAAATTTTGTCATTTCGGCTTTTACGCTCCCCATTTTTAAAAAAACCCACTCGACGTTGCTTTAAATAATTTACATTACTTGATCTGCTTTCTTTGCATTGAGTGAAGACAGACACAGACAAACATGGTGCTCACCAACCCCACGAAAGCGGGTTAGACTGATATACCTCTGTGTTAACGTGGATAATATGGTGAGTCTACATGTGTGTTTCTTACTTTTGTGTAACTTAATAGAACTAACCTTATTCGCACAAACCATCCCGCGGGACTTGTCAAGCCTTGGCTTTTTTATCGTATTATACCGCTGTTCCATTGTTCCATTGTATTTTAATGGTGCCGTGCAAATGCTAAACTACCTAAGTTAGTGGTGTCCAAATTTGTCACAAGGAGGGCTCCATTTTGTGAGGTAAAATTATGTCTGGTCATATTCAGTCTGACATATATATATATATATTAACAAAAGTTGATACGTTATAAATTTTTAAATGCATATTTTAATGTGCCTGATGAAAATGAGGTTTTGACTGCAGTCAGGCTTAAAGGCGTTGGTTTTTGCAAGCAACAGATCACTTAGTTCGGATCGTTTGACCTAATCCTCTCGCATTCCTTGTTAAAATTCAAACTTGAGAATGTCTGCCCACATAAGTATGTTGTTCCAAACAAGTTGGTCATTTTATTAGCATATGTTCGAGTTTCTTGGCATCTGTCGTTATCCAGTTAGGAACAACTTTAATGAGATATATCTGTTTGTGTCGACTGATACATTCAATCTCACTTTGCAGCTCAATAGGTCAAAGTTGCAGATGGCGTGGAGCGTTTCCTGTATCCAAAGTACTATGCGGAGAAAACGCTTGATCTCCTTTTTCAACGGCTGCAAATTTGTAGATGCGCCTTTGAAACCCATAAACAAAAGATACGATATTTGCCACATACTTCGGCATTTATGCATTGATGCTGCTACCGGAAGACCTGTCATGTTTTACTATAGTGTTGGAAAATGTGCGATATTAGGCTGAGTCTGAGACACCTGTATCTTGAAAAGTTGTAGCTTAGTACTAAAGGGTTTGATGTGTGAGTACAATTGGCTTACTATTGCAGCTTGACCCTGAATGATCACGTTTGACATTTGCAAGCGCCGTAAGATAGCAAACAAAATTCAAAAAGCGGCCAGTCAAGCAGGATCAGATATAGCTGGCGTCCATTAGCCATTTGCTTTTCTAAGAGTTCAGAAGCGATGCAATGCAGTTCCTCGACTGAACCATCTTACTACACTGCGACACAACACATCTTCGTATTCACCATGGATGTAGAGTTGAACCACAAGAAACTGACAATGAAACAGAGCTTCAGTTTGAAGATGCTTGACAGATTTTATCACTGACTTCAGGACACCATAGCACATAATATGTTTGGCACAAATAGCATGCTGACGAATGATGCAGTGGATTTTAATAGCTTTGCCCCCTCTTTGCTGACTTAGTTGCAGACAAGTTTGCTAACCCTTGATCACCAGTCATGGTTGTAGCACCGAAAGTACTGATTCCAGCGAACGTTTCTATAAGTTTAATGTAATTGATTGTAGAAAAACAGATGCAAAAGATCCATTTCTATTTTCATCCATATGACCCTGCAGCGTAATTGATTCCTCAACGTCAAACAGGTCATCGTTCACTATCAACAATTGAGAAGCAAATCACTGTCAGATGTGTCAGTTCTTTCACCAAAGGCTATCGAAAAAGAGACAACATGTGCTCCTTTTGTTTGCAATTGCTTCTTATTACCAGAGAACATGGCTTCAAGCCTGCGGACCACAAGGTTGCTTGCCATGGAAACATTGGCAAACTCTTGCTTTTCAAGCACAGATTTTAACCACAATTTCCATCATAAATTCACTGACAAATTCACTTTCAGTAAATTGTTTGCACTGTTTCAGCATTTGTCTCGCCACCTCATATCTTACCTTTGTGGTACTTTCATTCAACTGACCGATTCCAAAAAACAAGCTTGACTGTGAGGTTGTTCCGGGATTCAGTTGCTTCAGTATCTGAACCTGATCCTTTTATTCAGTATGTTATCGTTACAATGCTTCATTTGTTAGTGTCATTTGATATTAAATGGTTTAATAACAGCCATCTGCCAAACAAATTTGACACAGTTGTTCAGTCATTCATTGAAAATATATTTCATTTACGAATTTTCTTGTAAGCGGCACCCTTCTCCATAAACATACAACTTGCAGTGTCACTCTCTATTCAAGAACAGGAATAACCATCATATAAATCACAGTTAATTAAATCCTATCTTATTTTTTCCGTTTAGATAAAGTCACTTTCACCCAGCGGTATGCAACTATAGTAGGTAAACATTGCTTTTTGTGGTAATAAGTAACCAGAAAACTGAAACACTTGTGTCAAAGGAAGTACAAAGCAAATTACATGAAACTAAATTTGGAGAGTGAGATAATGTATAAAAAATTTACTTGCGCTCAGAACTAGGAAGCTTTAGCTCGTTATATAGACAGAAGTTTAAATACCCCATCTCTTCCAATGTTCAACATGCGGAACCCGCTGTGTGGACGGGTTGCGATACACAACCTCTATGGAGACGTCAGTTCACGTTGAGGCAAACCTCGGTCATTCCATTCGCGAGGATGGTATCCGAAATGGAAATATTTGGGTGTTGCTCCTTCCAACATTGGCACACTACGACCGCGGTTGCGTCCTGGTTTGGACTCCTCAGCTGACGATAGCCTGAGCTGGGCTGGAACTCGGTACCTAGTAGTTCACGGCCGACGCCCAGAAAACTACGCCTCTGAGATCCGTGAGCAACGCTTGGCACAGCGGAAAGGAATTCAAAGTTGCATTTAGGGAACCCGCTGTGTGGTTGGGTTGCGACACCCAACCTCTTTTGAGACCTCACTTCAATGGAAGCGAGTATCAACAGGAAATATATTGGCCCCTAAGCAACATAATGCTGCACAATTGGCTTCTATTAAACCGCAATCAGCCGCCTCTCCATCTCCGTTGTCTTCTCCAACTTTAATAGGACACGGGGCGGAATAAGACCGAAGAGCCGAACGTCAATTGTATTCATGACAACGAAAATCAGGCACCACTCGAAATATCTGGTTAAGCAACTTCACAATAACAAGGAGGAAGCATTCGAACCCCAACTCTCGGTACCTGTAGCACAAATGTTTTCTATTGAGAAAAGTTCCCGGGAAAATTGGTTACATATGCGGAGGTTGCTGCAAAAGTCCGCCAGGAGGCCGCCGTTGTGGCCACTTCTCTTTTAAACACAGTTAACGTGAATTTAGAGAAAAAACCGTAAACAAACATCACTTGTCACTAGGTCAGGGCAAACGATTACCCTACCTTGTGGAGTAAGCAAAAATGGCTCTAACAATAATGTCATGATTATGGTATGCTCAGATGTCCCTAAACCTACCCCCGTCACATTGGGGGTAAGGTATCCGATGATCAATACCAATGGAAGTCATTGTACATGCTGATGAGTTTCAGATCCAAACCTGTAAACCTATTACGCATTACTCTTAATCCAAACTCTGCACACTATGGCGAACCCACACATATTATACTAACACTTGAATCCTCCAATGATGTAGAAAGCGTTTTACGCTCTGCTAGGGCACTAAAACATTGATTCTTTGGGATACGCATCTATCCTGATTCCCTTGGAGCGCACGACAACCAAAAGAATCACCGCAGAAAGACACGGCAGTCAAGGTCGCCTAAACAAAATCTTCATGCATGAGGTGCGAGAGCTATATTCTAACGGTTTTCAGGAGGCCGAGAAGAAGGATTTAGCAAAGTAACGGTTCTTTCATGTAACGATTTCTTGGACAAGATTGCGGCGCTATTGCTCAACTGGGTATCTCTCTCACCAAATTATAGTGGATGCGGTAATAGAATCCTGAAACTTGTTATTTAGTCAGAGCAAACAGCAACAAATGTTTTAGATGGATGGCGGAGAAATCGGAAATGCCTTCCTTCTGTACTTCAGTCAAAGGCCGCAAAAGTTTTGCATAGTTCGGATATCAAAGCCTTTCCAGCATCAAACGCACAGGCGATGACACAGGAGCATAACTTGACCGTTCCTTTATTCCGTTGATTGCATATTTTTCAGAGATAAGAGTTTGCAATAAGTCTACATCAGGTTCTTTCGTTAGAAGCAGAACTCGAATATGGATGGCAGTGGGCAACACAGTATGACAGGTGTACAGAAAAGTTCCAACGCTATCCACTTGGGCGAAATACGTAGCCCTACGTAACCACGGCACTCAACTATTACGAGAAGACAAAGCCGCATATTAGCAGTGCATCGCAAATACCTTCAGTGCCAACCACTAGCTACTTTACAAACATATGGATGATTTACGATAGTTAAGGCTAGGAATTCCTCCGCTCAAGACGGCTGAAGAAACAACAAGAACGGCTATGGAAGCAGCAAACGCGTTGCGGATGCAAAATGCCCCCACGTTTCGGGGGGTCTTGCTACCAAGCGATCTTCTAACCTTTGTCGTCTCTTCGCCAGGACTTAATCACAACACGTTTACTGAAGAGACTTTGTGCAAAAGCTTTCCATCATCTAGACAATCAGGAACTACTATACAAACTCCAGTATCGGGGTATCGGCGACCCTCCTCAAATCACTGTGTCAACTTTCTACTTCAACGGTAATTAGTGGTCCGAGTTGGGGGCACTTTATCAGACCCCAAGCAGTCGAGTGTTGTGTGCCGCAAGGCTCGATTATAGGTCCAATCTTTTTGTTGTTTATTAATAAACTTGCGTACACTTCAAAATATTTACTTTTTGCCGATTATATCAATAGTTGGCGAAACATTTGGATATATGCTCTCCAGAGTACTTCTAGGAGTGACCTAGACAAGGTACTTCAATGGTCAACCCGAAATGTATGGCTATTCAAAGTGAGCAAAATGCAAGGTACTTTCCATCTGGCATCAGAGCAGCTACTCATACCGACTCGGAACGAAGGTACTGAAACCAAAACTGTCAAAGGTGACCTGGGTGCTCTGGTTCAATATGACTTAGGTTGCTTCAGGTAATCCGAAAAGACCACGAAGACTGGAAGCCAACACGTCAGGCTGCTGCGACGGGCTTTTGGACAAAGAAGCAGCTGCGCATTTTGACAAATGCTCAGTGCGTATGGTTTCCCCCTATGTCAAATACGCAATTAAAGCCTATCATTCATGATTAAAACACTAACTTAACGCACTGGTAGAGCCACAAGGTCAGGCATCTAAGAACGTAATTAGAGTGCACAAACATTCTTACTAGGAGATGCTGAAACGAGTGGGGGTATTTAGCGGAAGCTATGGCAGATTAAGAGACGACCTGATTATGGCATACTTGATTCTGCACGAGCCGCATCAGCAGAAAATAAAAATCCGGTAGGTTACTCCTTGAAACTCACAGAAGAGTATAGCCGTCTGGAGTGCCACAAGAATTTCTTTTCCATTCGTGTATGTCACCGGCGCATTGATCTCCCACAATCTGTCGTTACGGCACCAACACTAGCAGTGGTCTCAACCATGGACTGGCAACAGTCGAATTGCGGGTTCGAGCCCTACCAAGGGTCCGATGGAATGCGCACTGCTGATGATTCCCGAAAGGATGAAACGCGCGTACAGTGCTTTTCCGGGCGTGTGGCGGCTGTCTGAGTGAGTCTAGATGTGACGAATTTCTACCTATACCTTTCAACTCCCCGTACTACTCTTTTGTAATTAAAAGATGGTTGGATGATGCACTCATCGACTTACGCTTTGTAACTTAGTATTAATCAAAGAATGTGACATGTATTTATATGATGTGAACTGTGCGCTCTGTGAATCTACGCGAATAGTAGAACTACAGTGGAGCAAACGATAAATCTTACTTTTCATATTTAAAGTGTGTATTTACTATTAATATTATTATTCATTTTATTATTTATATTACTATTAGTTTGACATCCCCATCGACTATCCAAAGAGACTTGTAAAGCAGCACTTCTTAACCCGTATAAATTTGTTACACATTGTTCATTAGTCATTGTAGCCTTGAGTAGTGGTACTACAATCATACATCTAGTATTTCATACCTTGAATCCAACCGACATATCATAGTGTAGCGACGACGTGATAATGAAGCCTAATCTTTATTGGCGCAACCATAAGATATCTCGTCACCCATACAGGCGTACATTAATGTGTTATGTTTCCTTCCCCGTTGAATCATCTCTCCTGGATTCCGCTCGCAACACATCCATGTACTCTTTGAGATACGGGAATAATTCTTATATTCTGCCCCCTGTAGCTCTGGTTCCACGCGTCCCATCCTGACCGATCCGGAGTCGTTCGATAGCTCATGATTTGCTTGAACGTAGATGCATTGCTGTGTTTGTGGTTGTTCTCATAGGATACAAAAACGGCTGTTTTGTCCGATTTATTACTTTCTCGACAAAGGTTCTCTCCATTTTGTCTGGCTCTGGCTCACTACCGGGCGCCACTCGTGCCCCGACTTCGTCTCTTTCCGGCAGGTAATTGTTACTCTGTCTGCTCTCCTTTACTGCGCCCGTTCTACTTTCCGTCTGCTTTCGTTTTAGTAGTATTTCTGTCCTACAGGCAAATACTGTCTTCCGCCTCCCTACACCCGCCCCTCCTCGATGTTGTTGTTCTCACGCATGCCACGACCGCAGTAGGTCGACATTCATCCAGCTTTGGGACACCCAGTTGTCAAGGTTGAGGTTCTCTCCTACCCGATCGAGTACAGCATAGGGGCCATTTTAGCGTTTCCTGAACTTCCATTATCTTGGCCCATGCAAGCTTTGGGCGATTGTGATTTCGTGCCATGACTTGTTCTATTACGCAATGCATCGCGTACCTGATATCGTAGTTGCGTTCATTCCTTGCTTGTCGATGCCTGCTTCATCTATTGGCGGTTGTTTTCGAACCTTTGAGATATGTTGCTGGGACGTCCCATTTTTGCGTAAGAGTTATGAGTGTACCAAGTGGAATTCTTGGTGGTCTGCCAAACTGTAATTCGAATGACACAACTTTGGTGTTCGACTGCTTGCTGGCTGTATCCGCGAGGACTACCCCAGGCAATGCTTCCTTCCTTGGCAACTTTGTACAGTTTATCCACGTCTGCATTGTTCGATTAAACCGTTTAGTCAGCCTGTTGGTCTGTGGATAGTAGGGTGACGTGCGTCGTCTCTGGATGTTCCACTTTTCCAATACTCTCTGAAACGCCGTCAAACCAAAACGGAGTCCTTGGTCGGTAACAACACACTGTGGTATTTCATGCCTTGCAGGTACAATGAGGTCTAACGCTGGTGCAACTGTTTCACTTGTTTGATCTTTGCTCAGCACCGCTTATATCCATGGAGTATGATGGTCAATCATCACTAGGATGTACCTGCTTAATGATAGACTGCATAGTAATGGCTTAAAAACGTCCAATCCCGAAAACTGGAATGGTTGGTTGACTATGATAGGTCGCATTTGAGACCATGGTGCATCCGTAACGCGGTTCGTTTGACAAGATGTGCATCCGCAAATGTATGGCGCGACGTGCGTTCTCATGCTTGACCAAAACACCCTCTTCTGCAGCAGGTCGAAGATTCTCTCGAATACCACATGGGTGATATCAGAAATAAAGTTTCCTTTCCCAGATAAAACACACGATTTGCACCCAGCTGAAGGATGCTGTATTTAACATAGTTCTTCTCCCTCACTCCGAACCGCCTGCTCTAACAATCAACGCTACAGACTTTAAGGTAGGAGCTGTTCTCCATCAACACTTTTGGGGGCAGTGGCATCAACGCAGTTTCTATTCCAAACGCCTGTAACCAGCTGAATCCCATTGCACCATTTAGGCATGGTTACGCTTAGACTACGAAGACGAGTTCTTCGCGTCAACATGTTATCCTCTCTGGATTTATGTGATACACATTCTAACCATCCAATGGAATTTGTCAAAAAATTCCTTTTCTAAATCCGTAACGCCGTTGTTCCACTGCAGCTTGACAGACAGCTTGGGCTCATGCATACAAATCACCAAAGTTTGCCTGGTAATCCTACTGTCCAATATTTCACGATGCTTGTCTCCAAAGGCCTGAACCACAGAAAGTAAGTCATAAAGCATTTGGTGAATGAGATTATATTGAGATTAAATATGGGCAATTCAGTGACCAAACAGCGCTTTTGCAAAGCGAAGTGCTCAATTTCCATCCAAACAGTTTCGAACAGTTTCGAATGCGTGTCTCATCAGCCTCTCAATTGCATCTTGGTTCTCCGCGCTGTTCACAATTGATTTGTAGAACTCAACGAAAACTGGTTCCGCGGTCTGAAATGAAGGAGAGGAATGGCGTCATTAGGTATACCGTAGATAACATCAGAGCAAATTACAAACGTCAACGAAGGAACTCACCACGTATAGTTCCTTTGACATAAGCTTCATAGCTTTTGTTTCGGCGTACTCTGTCAGAAATTCGGCCATCTTCTCAATGTCAGGGGAGATGTTGATTAGGTTTACAAACTCTTCAATTGTTTGCAGTGCGGTCTCTATTGCGGCGTCAGACTGGAGAATATCATTAATGTCTGTAACTCCGGTTGTGCAAAAGTTTTCGCCAAACCCTGGTATTTCGGTAACGAATCTACAATGGATTGTGACTAGGTTAGCCATCTTTTAAAACAAACTACAAAATTTTGATTGCACCTTCGAAACTCACTTGGTAAATGCCTTCCGACCGAGAGCTTCCCTCTCCGCCTCGGTGTCCACGTACGGGTCGAGTTCAGCGAGCAGGCAATCAGCTTCGGCCTTTGTCAAAACAGTCATTACTTCAAAGTGCACGTTGAAATGATTTTCTTGGAAACAAAACCGAGTACTATTTATTCGCTGGAACCCAAACCGTTCTAATCCTAGGAACCAATCGCCATCACACGGCCTACTTCTCTTTATGCGTTTATTGTATGAACCGTGAAATTGGACAAGGTAATCCACTTCCTTGATGTGTTATCTCGTGTTCGGTAATATAACGTAATGCGATAACATAAAACTTGACGGATGGCCCACACGGGTTTACTCGCTACGTCCGCAGTGCATCTATAGATCATAGCTAATAATAACAAAGTCGATTTTAAATCATGAATTAGTAGCAGATCATATGTAAACGTGACAGGTATGTTGCACTGCCGTAAGTCCGAAGTTCACGTTGTTGCGATTATTTCGAAAAGAAGAACCAAATGATGACATTGGAGAATGCAATTGTCTTGGCGGATTAGAAGTGGGATTACTGGGTATGATCCATCCAGAAAAGCAAGAGTGATGGCTAAGTCATATAAACTAGGATAGAGCATAGGAAGTGGAAGGAGGCTATAGGCTTTATTCGGCATCGACATATTACTACAGAACGAGACGACGGTGTCTGTGCTAGGACACGGTGTAATCGTTTGGTCTAGTCGCCTAATGCATAAAAACATCTTCGTGAATTTTCTTGTTGGCCTGCAACATTAGTCACAAGGAAAATTGCACAAGCTGCATTAGGTGTATGTTGGTGTTCTACAAACGACGAGCCTCACAGATGACAGTTTAGCAATCGAGACTATGAAGACCAGTTCCAATAATGGTGTTCATTAGCTTTGATAGCTGATTTTACACCTCTGCACCAACCTACTCCGTCATGCTTGTCAGTGGACGCTGTGCATCCAGTCGTGCATGCGAAAACGTTGTCAGATTTTGTCGCCATTCTGGTGCAACTTTTCACATGAGGCCAACACTCGCTTACGCACCCGCCTCATCGGATCGAGTGAGTTAGAAAGCATTCGCTGGAACTAAGCTTCAAACTAAATTCAAAACCGACCTCTGTTGAATATAGGAATGTTTCGGCAATTTTGCACAAATCTGCCTTCAGCACATCATGCAACTCTTCCAGTCTCAAAGACTCATGACAGAATCAGCGACAGTATTGGAAAACTATGCACATTTTAATTCCCTCTTGGATTCATTCTGCTTCTTTGCATGATCCTAACTCAAATTTGAGCCGATCACCGAGGCATTTTTAACAGAAGGCCAGATTCTCGTTGGAGTCAGAGTCGATTTAATGTTTTTCACTAAAATGCTACAAATATGCTATTAGTTGTTACGATAGCTCACACTTTGTTATCAGGATAATTATGTGTTAGTGAATGCGCAAATACGCGTTTATCTGTGTAAATATCGGGTGTGTTTTGTTTGGAAATGTTGTTGCTGGTGAATATAACTTCCAAATAGAACTTTGGATCTCCAAGCCTAATTATTGTTTATTTAAGGACGTAACAACGCTATTCCCAACCCAATGAATACTTTCCTCATCGAATTTCACACGTTTGCTCCGAGCACCTGTACTATTTAAGGTTTAACGTCTTTACATCTACTAATGACATATCGCTGAATTCTCAATATCTGTAATGAAATATACACAAAACCAGCAGAAAAGTCGAGCTCCGATTGGTAAGCAGACGTTTGCAACGTTACATATGCCTCGATTTAGAATTGTCTCCCACTGTCTATTGGACAACGCATTTCTCCTCATGTGTTTCGCTTGCAGATAGATAACATTCCCACAGTTTAAAACACTGTTCAACTCTGCAAACTTCATATCGCGGAGATTTAGATTCATCCGAATAGAGCAGGTGGCACAGACTGCCGTCCGTAATAACTGTCTGTCGTAGTTTAAAAGTATTCACTTGTTTCCATTAATTTCATAAATTTATGCTTACGGCATTTCCATGCTCACTCTTCTAATCACCGTTAATTACTCTCCTTAGACCCCTAAACAAACCTCAGTGTGACTGACTACTCGTGTTTATTCCTCCGAACACTAGTATATCCATCGCTTAATCGGCCACGACGACCTCGAAGATTTTATGTCTACCTGAATTTAACAACGGAAGGCAAACTAAGTTTCTCTCAAAAATCGACAATTTTATGCAGATTTGACACAATTGCTGCCTGGTGAATATCGTCTGAAATGATTTGGCTACTGCTGTAGCTGTTGGTTTTGGTTGACTGCAAAGCATAAACATATAGAGTTATCAGATTACCGTGTGTTTTAATCGTGTAATTATGGAAACGTCGACGATCGATACAAACAAATTTCACTCCATTTACTCAAGGCGCCTTAGTCAAAACTGGTGTTAAGTACTAGATGCATGCTGCGGGGATCTCGCAAATACACTCACCACCGTTTTCACTACATCGCAATAGTCCATGCGGAACTACCGAGCCCTAACCGTCATATGCATCACGATTCCTAAGTCCAAGTCAAACAATTTCAGCGGAAAACAGCAAGACGATCTGAACCAGTGCATTGATGCTTGTGATCGGTGCAGTGTTCGCAACACGCCGATTAAGTTAATGCTCATCACCAGACATCCGAGCTCATAAACTGCGGTGAGTTTTGATTAAATCGATTGACATAAGATCCACAGATGATTCCGAAGCGATAATTTGTCACTATACGCACACCCGTATTTCTGGATGTTCCATGAAACGAAGGCCAGCGGTACCCTGATAATTCAAATAATTAAAGCACGGACAGTATCGTAATGATATTTCTCATTTACATCGTCTTGCAGTTATCTGGAGCTAGAGAATGGGTGTGTCATGCTCACAACCCAAAAGAAGGGTGGTAACTCTGTGCAGCGATGGGTGCTGGCGAAGTCAATCTTCAATCCATTTCAACCATACTGCTGTCGATTTATTACCAAGGCAGTGGCTTGATGATACTGAAGCGCTTGGGTCAGTCAAAACCGATGGCGTTTATATTAATCCACAGCCAGCTGATACTGTGAAACACACTTCCTTGGGAACTACGACTGAAAACAGAATCCAGCGAGTCTTGGTCGCTCGATGTCGTTGCGGTAAAAGCACTATCCGCAAGCCTATATAAACAAGTACTGTATGTTCGACCACAAACTACCGAGAAATCTACCGCTGAACGTCAAACCACATGTGCAGATGGGACCAAACACATTTTATTTATAACGGGATTTTGCAATTCACCCAGAAAATGATTAGGTGCTGACCTCTAAGCGGCCGACATATATTCCTTGTCAAAAGCTTCTGTTGTAAAACATGCTGCACTATATGTACATTTATGCCCACAGATTGCTTGTCCAATATTCCGAACAGCGATTCCGTCAGGGCTGAAAGTCATGCTTTCTGATGGCTATAACGGAGACCCAGTTGCGCTCCAACAGAAATGACCTCAGTCATTAATCACGACCGACATAAAACACGGGATGGAATGGACCTGCAGTGGCCTTCAATTTGAGGCCTTGGAGGATCCGGTCAACGGGGCGCAGTATTCCAATTGGTATCGCTTACGCTTGTGACGTGTTGCTCGTTCTATATTACTTGTAAGTAGCAAGATTTCAGTTGCAACTTGAAGGCATTCATCCAAGTAGCTTACAATCTACATAGCATCGCCTAGTCCGAAAAATCACCAAACGCGTTTCGCCCAATTGGGGCTTAACAGTGGTACCCATTCCCTCGGTCCCGTGCTGGGGATTGAGCCCGTGACCGCTCGAAGCATATGCTAACTAGCCAGTAGCTTAAACCACCGAGCCATTAGGGACTATATTAGGGGCTACATAATCTGCAAGCTAACTGTGACATAGAATTAACCATCTCTCACTGTCACTGACAGTGGCAAGACTGGGAGGTGATGACACATTCAGGCTAGACGGTATAGACATATCAGTTGCAATTAGAAGCGGTTATTTCCATTTTATATTAACCATCAATAGCAGGATGTTATTTGTAATTGTCATTTTATTAATTTTTTACCAACGATATGTCATTATTCTTTGAAGGTGGGTCACATCACCCAAGTGAACCAAATAATTTTTGTACGAAAATTGTACTGTATTGAAGCCTCCTGTTCTATTTGAATAGGCTGTGGAAATCGTGCCTTGTTTAATTTAATTAGGGCGTGTCAGTGGCGACGCGCGAAAACAAATAGCATCGTGGACCCACTTGTTACAATTTGGTTTTCGGCTGATTACAGACCTAGGTAATTGAGCTATACACGGGGAAATAGTTGGTATTTTATTACTTAAAACGACTTACTGTTTAGATTCCCAAAATTGCCATCCCGCAATTCCACTGCTTAAAACGTTTCAGCCAAATGTTGTTACAGAATGAAGGCGATCGAGCAACCCACTACCATAGAAGACAATGACACTATTTTATTTCCATTTTGTGGATCCGTCGGAAAATTGCGTTGCTCAATAAAAGAATACCTCAAGTCCGTTGACGACGTTGTTCTATCCATCGCTTTAGGAGCTTATAGAACAGCCTTCTGGAGAGCAAGTGAAGCTTTGGAAGTCTGCTAGTTGGCCATACGCGCAGGTGACACGCCTACGCCACAACAGCTGACAAGTGCGGACCGCGAGCAGGTTTGAAATCTGTCAAGTGCAAGTGGTTTGAGTTAGTTCCGAAACTTACAACAAATTACAGATTGTAACTGAGAGAACCAATCGTGTCCTGGCACTACAGACGTCATTATAGACTTCAGCTAGAGGTGTAAAACAACTTAGCTACTGTGCAGTAATTCAACGAAGAGAAAATGTGAAATAAATTCACTAGTTGCATGCCAACAGAGCTACCAGCAACGGATTGGCGTCCTTCCTGAATGCTGCCATCTAGCTACCAAAGAACGAATATTGTGCAAAATTCTATTCCTGCTCTGACGCACGAAGAGATCACCAGGATCCGCGGCCTCTCTTCAAGCTACACATAGTTCTGCCCGGAATTGTTGCGAGTTTCGTTATATTCGCTGGAATATGTCTGCGAGCATCGATGAGTTCCAGAGACAGCGAAGATGCCCAATGACCGTGTTGGCTATCAGACTTAACACATGAGGATTTGTCTGCTGCTAGTAAGGTCTGGTGAACAAGCGATCAGTGACTTCCAAGTGTCTACAGTAAGCGCTAACTCAACCCGAATGTCAGCGTATTTCGATACGCATACGAAAGAGCTGGCTTCGCCAGTTGCCTGGAGTCCTTGCGCTCACAGCGTCGTCGTGGGCGTCTGCCAAAACGCATCCGCATGTCAGCACATACGAGTGCATGGCCGGTGTCCACACATGTGCTCCAAATCAAGCGACAATTCTGGACGCAGCCTGTACCTCGTTGCCTGATTTGAAGTTGATCAATTTGCGTCCAAGCACGTTCTCGGCTGGTGGGCGCCAAGTTGCCCTCCGGCAGTTGCTTTGTCGGAAGTAAGTGCTCGCAAGAATTATGTGGGCATCGTCACACAAAGGAAGTAAACAACCACCGTCAGCATTACGGGAAACTACACCGTTCTGTACCCACTACACTTAGTGTAGCAGGCTCCGTTTTTCTGTTTTGTCACTGGCTGGGTTGACAGTGCTGAGAGCAGATGGAGGGCAGCGATACAATACAAGCATTCAAATAGTCCTTGAATATCTCCACACCAGATTTTCCTAACAAAACATGATCTGGATTCCTATCGGGAAATGCTATGTCTATAGCCACTAAAGAAACTTACGGTTTCTGACTGGTACCCTATCCCACACATGCAATAACTTACTGCAATCCTCACAGGTAAGAGGGTCTTTTGCAAGATCAATCTTGCTTCCGCCTATCATGAGACAGGTTTCGAGAAATATGACATACCTAAGACAGCCATCATCACCAAGTTTGGTTTGTTCGGACATATAGCAATGCTATTTAATGTTTTACGCAAGTCCTAGATTTAGTTGGGCTTTACCGTTACGACATTATCATAGCCAGTGCATCCAACGAGGTGCAACTCGCTCAACTTTAATCGATCTTCCTACGGCTGACCATATACGAAAACAACGTCAACCTGAAAAAGTGCGAGCTTGGCAAGTTTAAGTTAGAATTCCTAGAACATGTTGTCTCCTCATCTGGTATCTAAGTCCTTGCGAGCATTAACGGGGCTATTAAAGACTTCTTAGGACCTATTTCTTGTAAGCATATCCGTAGTTTGATGTCTAGTCAACTAGCACTGAGGCTTCATTCTAGGCTGCGCTCTATTTATGCGGCCTCGAACAGGCCTCATAAGAGGAAACGAGCATAACTTTGCTTTTCCTGATACAGCACACACGAATTTTACTAAGCTAATTTTTATTCCTTCAACTCATATAAATAAATAAATAAATAGTATAATCTCGGTAAAACGAGACACACCTGTAAAGGCGTGATCAAACATGCATACAAGCATGGGTTCTTTGGAATGTCAAAACTTATCGTTTTAATGAAAGGTATAAACGAAAAGTTGTAGTCCATATGAGTCAGCATATTTTCAGGTAATAATCAGATCAAGGATCATGATAGTGTTGTGGCGCGCAAAATGCAATCATAACTGTTGCGTAAAGATACGAGTTGGGGGTAATTTCCTCTTGCAGTGATACGTGAGCACAGGAGCCCAAACAAGGTTTTGGTGCAGCCAATGGCCATTACGATATCGGGATGATCTGTGCTCCATCAAAGCATTCTTCATAGTAAAATCAGTTGCACAGTTTGGATGTAGAAGGCTGAGAACTGCGTCAGTGTGAAATGTTTAGCTGTGACTTTATTTTGTGGAGCGTCACATCCGCCATGTTGCAGTGCTTTTAAGCGGACATTTGTGGCTTTTTATAGGGAAAACGCTTGCCAGGCGAAAACCCACCACGTCCTGGAACACGGCCGTAGCTTCCGTTGAACTGTAGTGCTAGTCGGCTATGCATCGTATGGACCGATTTTGCACTATTATTCGCAGTCGGTTGACAGCCAAAATTGTTCCTTGGTTGACCGAATGGCTTAGTAATGATCCGGCAGCAGTTGATGAGGTCAGTCAGTGGTGCAAAAGAGTCGCAGAGTTGAATGATAAATGATGCAGGTGAGTAAACACATTGTTAATAGAGGCCGGCGTTTTCTATTATATTCTTGTCTGGCTCGCAAACCTTGTCCAGCTATCCACGCTGGACTTGTCATGGGACGGTGAGTGAAGTTGTTTCTTGTGGCTGAATATGTCCATAGCAGACGAAAATGCTATTCTCCGCATAGTGGATTCGGAATTCCTTTAAATGTAAGTTAGTGTAACTGTCTCCATGGCCAAGTGAAAACTCCACGAAAGGCCATCGGAAAAGCCACTTATACGCGCGCAATGCTGTCCGTGAAATGCCATCAGAAAAGCTCCAGTTGACTGGAGAATCGGAATGTTTGAGGCAGTGAAGGTAATCAGGCCAGAATTGTTTGTCTTCGGTTGTGGAACAGGGGAGCCATGTAAATATATTATTTCAGGTGAGTAAATTGTTCTACTGTGAGTACGAGACGAGCTAAACCCATTTGTTTAGACCCCGTGAAGGTAGCATCTCCAGAATGGTGAAAAGAGCTCCATTTGGAACGATGTGTGGGTTCTTCATCTCCCGGAGAAAGGATCAAGCGTTTAAAACAGCTGTCTATTGAAGATGGGTCGACCAGTCCCAGTGGATAAACTTTCTTGTTTTGGCGGATGTAACTGTGGAAATCTCGGGATAAAACGAACAACGGACAAGAGGCAGCCAAACAGAGAGACATCAATGAATCAGGAAGTACTCACACAAATTGGTGACGCACAACGGTGCCTACGATACATTAAAACTTATGTAATGTTGTTTAGTATATATGATTTGCGAGCGCGTTCTTTACATCACGTCGCTGGTGTGACTCACACTACAACTACTAGGTAAGAAGAAGGTTCTGCACGCGCAGGGTCAAGAAACCGATATAACAAAGCGTGTTGACAAAAGTTAAGCGAATGATGCGATGGTTGTTGATAAACAGGTAAACCGATGATGGTGACAGCATTCCGAATGCGAGACGCACCTTAGGTGAAACTAAGGACAACTAGGTTGAGACCGAACGCGAGAGCAAAATAGGTAAAGCAACGTTTCAAGAGGAAAATGAAATTCAAAGAATCGGCTAGGGGCGGAGAGTAATTCGCGAGATTAATGACGCTAAGGCGCTTATGATTGCACAGTCCAAAATCCGTCATAAGCTAGAGAAAAGTGTCACAGGAGGCCAAAACTGCCGTGCATTGGGAGTCGTTATGCCACGTACGCTCTCACTAATAGACAAATGCGAACATAAGGTAAAGAGCAGAGGCATATGAAGAGTGGTAAGATGAGCATACTAATGGAAGTACTAGTCAAGAAACACTTAGCAATGGTCCGAGTGCCGCCAGTAATCAGGAGCGAGCTCAGAGCGGAGGAAACCATACGCACGAGGATAACTTGGATAGGCGCAATGAGTGTAAGCCGTGGGAATAAAAATGGAGCGCAATAAGAGAGAAGGCCATGGATAATAGGAAAAGAAAAGCAACAGGTGTTTAGACGCAATTGGAAGAGAGCGAAGTCGCTGCCAGACCCTGATCGGAAATGGCAATGACATCTGGGAGTAATAGAAGCGCAGAAAAACGTTCAGATAAGAAGAGATTAGTCGGCCCACTGAGATTGGGTCGTACAATTGTGGTGAGAACGACTGTGGACTGGTCAAGTAAGACTACACCCACAGCAGGGCAGTGAGAACTGGTCCTCCGTTGGAAGAAAGGTTGAGAACATAGATCATGATAAGAAAAGTTTGGAAACGGGATGAGAAAAGTTTATTGATAAATAGTAGAGGAGCGCACGAGGCTTTCCAGATGATGTAAACAAAACGTTGGGTCAGCCGAACCAAGATTTGTAACGTCGAAGAACTCTGAGTGAAATCAGAAAACAAGTGGCCGGTCTGGCGAGACTGGATTAGTCAGCGCGTAGGAATAGTACGTAAAATAAAGGCAGGAAGAGGGGCCGCAACGATAGAGAGTGAACAAGTCTAGCAGCCTCACAGGTACGGGGAACAAGAACGTTGAGTCTGCATAGCGTATACCGCCTGTCTCATCATCATCCTCATCATTACACGTTAGCTGGAAGTAGAAAAAACACCTCAGCTATTGTGCCGCAATACAAAAGGCAAGAAAAGAAAAAAAGAAAAACAGCCGAGAAATTCAAGTTAATTTGGTCTGGCACACCAACAGGAACTCCAACAGTTAAAATGCTTTTCATTCCAGTCTCTGAAGCCAGAGGAGTTTGAAATTGTCTAGGATCTACGCGTGTATCGACATAAAATGTAGAATCGTACAGTGAGCTAAAATAAGTCTGGAAATGTCGCGTGGTCAGAAGAAACAACGGCTGCATGCAAACGGCCGAAGAAATAACTACTCTAAAAAGAACATAAATCACTTAAATGTTAATTTGGGTATTCTGAGGCGCGTAATATCAGGCATGATTAAACAATTTATAACCAGTGACGTTCCGACAGTTTAGTATAGAATGTGTGCCAAAAAGCAGGATAGTGTTAATAATGAGGGATTTTTCTGTTTGTCAAAGGCATGTAAAACAGAGTGAGCGTAAGCGTAAAGGTTTAATGGTGTGTGGAGATGGAGAGTTTTCATTACGGTGCAAATGAGAGCGCATTTATTTGGTGGCCAGTAACCTCCGTCACGTCGCAGTGCTTTTAAACATACATTTTTTGGCTTTTTATAGCAAAAGTTCTCGCCACACAAAAACTCATCACGTCCTGGAATACTGCCGTCCAACATTATTTGAGCCAAGTGTTACTGACAAGGCTGCATTTTGACCGATTTAGTATGCAGTTACCTGCAGCTATGCTGCATCTAAATTTTTAGTTGGCTGAGTAAATGGCTTAGTCAAGATCCACCGTAGATGCTTGAGGCCAGCGATCCTGATAAAAAGAAAAATACAGTCTTAGAAATGTGGTTGAATCATTGCGTGGGTAGGAATTTGGAAGTAATGACGTGTTTTCCGGTTTGTGTGTCTATGTCTAGACGGATGACCAACGGGCCTGGTAGGTTTCAAGAAGCCTTGCGATGATAACGCTCGCTGTTAATCGTTTTTTCGTTATATGAGTAAATTAACAAAACGGCGGGTCGAGAGTTTCCATCGAGGATTTTGACAAGCACGACGTAAATGTATTAAAATTATACAATGTGTAAATTATGGCCATGATAAGGTTATGTACTAAAAATTGGTTTATATCTTGATGTTTCCGAGAGCAGTAATTATCCCTTATGAATATCTTGGGATATCTCTCCTTGTGGGCAATCTTCGATATATTTCTAGTGTTTACGCTTCTTATTGCTGAAGACGAAGTTGAACAGATTACGATTGAAAGGGATTTAACACAAACTCTGTCGTGTAGAAATAAAACCATTTTAAATAATAATTATTGCTCTTTCATTTTTGACGTCATAAGCGAAACAAACAAAAATCGTTTTAGTGAAACCTACACGATTCTTGCTGAAGATCATTTGTATGCTTAACACAGCTTTGAATACATGTAAAGCAAATCGGCTCATCACGTTGATGCAAGCAATTGATCAGCAGACACGTAATTATTAATAGGATGAATAAAACTGTGTTCACTGTAAAACGTTTGAATCCAATTTCTTATCCTTCATCGACGCACGATGCAAAGTTCCGCAAACTAAACAGCTCCCGGTACAACACAAACAAATTATAAGACGTTGGTTATGAGATTACTTTGTCGTTTCCTGCCTTTTATCAAATAAAAGACGCGATTACCATAGATATCAAAGCACATGGTTTAACACTGTTTACTGTAAGTCACTCTCAGCAGTTTTTCTATGCAGAGCGTTGGAGGTTTTGATCAATAAAATAACCACCAAAGGATTCGGGGTTGCTGATTGCGCACAAGGACATTAAAGGAATTATCAGGATTGTCCTGTGCCCAGTAGTCAGCAAGTGTCTGGCGATGGCAAGGCAGTTCACTTTACCGAGTATGATTGCATTTTCACTGAGGCGCATCAACGCTACGCTGCTACACAAAGCATTAAATCCCGTAGATGATCTCAATTTGATTGTTAAGGAAAGTTCGCGAAACAGTTTGCAATGGTCAGCGAACTATTAATTTACCATCTGAAATTCCTGAGCTACCAGTTTCCATTCACAACTCCAATCCTCTTTAATTTGTGTCAGCTTTTACAAAATACATTATACCTCCGTTACTGATTTGGGTTACAGATTTTTTTGAAGAGGAGTAACTGACACCTTGTGGATCTAATTAATATGATGTTTAAGTACTGATAAACATAATATTTTAGACTGTGCTTAGATTCTTGGCCCACAATGAATACACCATTTTACACGAATTACATGCCCTGTCTTGAATAATGAATATAAGTATACACCGATCGTTAGTTAGCAAATTACCATTCAGGGGGAGGAAACAATTGAATGCCTTTAAGGTTTATTCTGAGGTCTCGGTATATAATAAGCATCTAGTATAAATACAATTAATTTCTAGCTGGACTGCACAACATAATCGCAATGCAGCCTAACGTTTTCAAGAAACAGCAGTTTAAGGAGATATATGCATGAAATAATTTGTCAAAGTAGGATAACATTGCATGGTTCATCTCCTAAAGATATTTTATCATACACGTATATATATTCTGTGCTCCAAAGATTTGCAGGCGCATGCAATGATATAACACAGCGACGGGGACTAACAGGACAATAAAAAATTTAAACTTGTTAAAATAAAGCTAAATAAAATAAGAAAGTGCCAATAAATAGTAATACCTATTATGCTTACGTATTTGGCTAGAGGGTTATATAATAATCTTAGAGCATAACCATAAATTTCTCAATAATAAGCAAATTCGAGGAGAGGCAGTCTGACTCAGATCAAATACAGCTTAAATAAGAACGGCTTTAAAATTTAGAATAAAATTATTAAATTAAAATTTGGTTTCGGCTTAGCATGGCATACATTCAAAGGCATCCTAATGCCATTATTATTGCAAGTAGGAATGCTCATGCAATTATGGGTTATACAGGGAGGCAATAGAAACGCGTTGTAAGGTGTTTCGTGTTTTCACTAGGGATTTCCATAAGAATAAAGCTTAAAAGTGGGATAATGCAACCGTAGCCATCGTACGAATTCCGACGACTAGTAGTCAAAACTTCTATTCTAGAATGATACTGGGCATGATTTCTATACCTTGTGTCGTTTCGCTTAAAAGCCTGAGTTTTGAGTCAGTGTGGATTGGTAGCAGTATAACCACTTTGATATTTTTTATTATTTGTGCTATTTTTCGGTAGCCTGTTACTAAACCAGTCAGTCCGTTTGTTATTTATTGTTTTTTACACACAATGACAGAATTCACCAAGAGTTGGCGGTATACGCCACTGGGTAACTATTTTACTGTTCAGACTCTAGTTCTTCATGCCAGCAACCGATTTATATTCATCAGTGCGTCTATTTGACTGTTTGTCGTTGTGGGTAAATATTTTGCTTGGAAGCTCTATCTCGTCACTTTAGCGTACTAGGCCGGTCTTGACCAACAACCACGAAGAGGAAATGAAACAAAAAGAATGTAATAAGGTGCGAATAAAACTATAACTATAACTATAACAATAAAATAATTGAAACAATAGCCTGTCTCGGGACATCGCATGGTATCATCTTATTGGTAACTGTGATAGGCTTAAATAGAATTTAGCCAAACGCGTTTAATTGTTGCATTTCAAAACGGCGTGGAAGTGTGAATTGTCAAATTTCCGTAGCCAACCTAATGTGGAAGCATATAACGAAGGTTAGGGGTAACCGATACACAGGTACTAGCTTTGCACCTGCAAATGTGAGTTTAAGGTTGGTATTTTCAATTAGAACAATAGCTGTGTTATGAAGTGGTGAACTTGCATCAATTGACATATTGTTCGATTAATATGTAATCAGCGCATCTCTAGTCACTTGAAAACCGAACTTTTTATTAGAGTCAGCAGACTGAGAAACGTCTATAAACTCGCTTATATTGTTCTAACTTCACCTTGTTGTATTTTAATGGCAGATTATTCAATAACTGACCAATCATTACTAGCAATCTTGGAACAGAATTTTAGTTTCCAATGTTGTGTGAGCAATGTGTAACCACCTATTTCTTATGGAAAAATTAGATATTTTGTAAATGTAGAACTCTTCCGGTAGTGCCTACCTGGAGATGTCCAATAGCTTAAGAAATGAAGGATTGTTATTAAGCCGGCGCAACTACAAGTGTTTGGGAGACGGCGACATACTTATACTTAGCTCAAAGAAGTGAAACATTCAATGAGTTATTTTGTGAATGAAAGTTGGGTATTACAAAGTGTGTTGTCCGAACGGTCTTACGCAGTTGACTGTGGACCATATTGATTAATCTAGTATAAAAATAACAATAAGCTCCAATATTTCTAGTTGTGTTGTGAAGAGGACAGAATACTTAATGAGTAAGGCTTGCGTTGGTTTTCTTTTGCTATACGGCACTCGAGATTCTTGGGAAAGGCAAGGGAGTTTGAGTATATTACCACAACATTTTAACCCTAAGAATTTATATGTTTTATATGCAGTGGTGATGGAGCTGCGGCATGCAACACCCATACACACTCACCTACGATTTTCAGCAGAAAATGTTATGAACCAAGACCTTCACCACAAACTCCGTGCAAAATATCCTTCAGGTATATCATTAAGGCCCAGTTCGAGATTATGTGATGAGAATAAATAAACAACTTTAATGTCATCCGCAAACCAAATATGCTTCTCCGGGTTTTTTTAAATTGCACACAGCGTTTATATAGATAAATAAATGAGATGGTCAGAGCACACTTCATAAGATGACACCAATTGTGACTTCCTTTGAAGAGGACAGGTGCTAAATGATTTTAGTTCAATGGCCGTCTTTTCTAGTAGAATTTGAACCAGCTTAGTAATAGGTTGCTAATTTCATAAGATTGCTGGACGGATAAAGTTAGCTAGTGTGGCTCAACACGGAATGTTTTAGCATGTCTATCTGGGGAACGATGGCTGCTATGCCAATGTCAATGACCTATATTTCATTGCTACATATTGGTATTTAACATGTTAAGCTCGATCGGTTAGTAAGAAGGGTGTGTTGCTTGCTGCTTACTAGGTTTAGTAGTGTAAGGAATTGAGCAAGAACTTACTTATGGACTTGCTGCAGAATCTTAAAGACTGCAGTATAATTTTGCAGTTGGTGGGCCACTATTGTGCTGTTGTGTTACATTAAGGATTTCCAACTGTGAAAGTATGTACCTAATATTGTAAAGAACTTTACTATAAATAATGGCACGTTTTAACCTACAAATTGGATAACAACCAAGGGATAACTTTCGATGCCTCCTGAAACCATAGTTTTTCATAAATAGTACACTCTTCTGGACATCATCTAAGCTTATGAGATATTGCAAAGGGCGTTACGTTTCTTCCAATGCAAGCAAGGCTTATATACTTTGCTTTTGTACTGAAGGAGATAGCAAAATACGGGTTAAGGGCTTCATAAATTTGGCTTAAATCTTTTGGTGCTGTGCCATCTTGCAGTATTAAGCTTTGAATTTTATGACGCCTTATCAATAGTTTGCCGTTTGTAAATTTTGCGCTTTGTTCTCCCCGGAGAGTTTATCTAGCTGCGATTGATGTTCTAGCTTCAGAAAGGTCTCAAGTTTTTGGATTAACGTAGCAGTCATTAATTTTACGATGTTGCGGCTTTAGTTTTTCAATGTAGTATTATTTTTGATACATATTTTATACGGATTACCAATAGAATTAGTGTTTATTCATATTCTGTTGGCTAGCGTGTCTGTAAAGTTAGTAAGATTATAATTGAATTCATGCATGCCAATTATTGAATCATGGGATAAAATGGCGTCCCCAAATTTCGGTATTGATAAGTTACACGAACAGGCTTATCAGCCGCCCGCTTTTTGTTTGTTACTTCGACGTTCACGCTACAAGGCAAAGTAATATGATCGCAGTCCTTGTATATGTTGTCAATACTTGCTAAAACAAACGGGATGCCCACAGTGATTAGCTGATCTAATCTGTTGGCTCTGCTTGCAGGTTCAGCGTAATGTCAATTTCAATATATTTAGGTGAATGCAATGGATTATTCTTACCAGAGCCTCCGGGATCTTGTAGTTGATGACGCTGTGCAGTTAATTTGCGGCAGACTGAATTAGGCTCATATAATTCAATATTTATAGATGGTGGTATGTAGCTCTAGTAATTTTATAAATACAACCCGTCAGAAGGTGGCTGGAAAGAAGTACAAAAGTACAAGAATTGTCTACGTCATGGAGGCTGATTATCGATTAAACAGACTGTGCTATCGTTCCAGATGTATATTGCACTTTATTTTCCTAGTTTTGTTAAATGATAATTTCAATAAAAGGTAACGGCCAAAAATATTTAGCCGATTGCCGTTGATATCTGATTTGCATAATTGTTCATCGTTGAAAACAAAATACGGACTATTTAGGAGGACGATGCTCATAAAAAAATGTAATTTTAATGAAGGAGAGCATATGTGTATAACAGCAGAATAGAAATGTATTGATTTGCGAGATGCGGAATGGGTTAAGCAGAGCTGTTTGTCAGCCTCGTTACTGATGGTCTGCTGCAGTACGTCGTTGGGAGTTTGAAAGAACTTAGGTGACATTTATGCATGCATTTCCTGCATGCTTGTCAGGATGCTAACGATACTAGTGATCTCTATACCTCTATGTTTAGACCAGCTTCTTAAAAATGTGAGGGAACCGCTCACGTTTCTTTGATTCTTTGGTATGACCGACAACTCTACCGGCTAGGAGAGTACTATTGTGTTGCGTGAAGGTTCTCCGCCGAATTGACCAAATTAATGAGAGGTATGATGGCCAAAGTCGACGAGCAAACCGGCTGGGTTAGTCAGGCCGCAATCAATACGATAAGGATGAACGAACTGCCTATGTAAATTGCCCCAAAACCGTTGAATTAGACCTCGCGTACAGAGCATTACGCGCTACCTACCTTAGAAGATAACTTGTCGCGTTTGACTAAAGCTAAATGTTTCACAATGATAGACCTGCCTGTTGCATTCTGGCAGGTGGTTCTAGATGATAAAACTAGTTCCTTTACAAACTTTGCAACACCGTTCGAGAGTTATCGTTTGCTGGGATTACCTTTCGGTTTGAAGCGGCCTAGTGAAAATTTTCAAAAGAGATTAGAACAAGCTGTAGACGAGTTAGATGCTGTGACATGAGTGGCAGATGATGTTTTGATTTGCCGCTTGAGGAAAAAAGCAAATTATTCGAATATTTACCGTTTACTGCAGTATTGCGTGCAAAAGCAAAACAAAGTTAAACATGAAAACATTGAACTTCGACAAAACTAGGGGATTTAACATAGGCAAATGCTAACGTCCCAAGCGATCCGGATTGATTCAGGAAAAATCAAGGTAATTCAAGAGATGCCACCCCTTGACGATTTGAAGGAAATCCATCAATTAAACGGCAAGGTAACTTTCTTGCATCGTTTCATGAAAAGACACGCTGGTATCATGACGCCAACCAGGGAGTCAAATCACAAAACAGTGATGTGGAGCCAGAGTAAAGAGCTGGATACCGCATACGTAACTAATATGCACCTCATCAAGAATGGGCCAATACTCGGCTATTACTCACCAACGCAGCATCCGATGGCCCTAATAGGGCTCGTGTGTGCTGCACATTCCCTCGGTCCCCTGCAGGGGATTAGGCCCCTGACCGCTCAAAGCATATGTTAATTGGCCAGTAGCCTAAACCACTAAGGAATTAGGGACTACATTAGGGGATATATAATTTGCAAGCTAACTATGATATTACATCAGCGATCTCCCAATGTCAAGGACAGTGGCTAGCCTGGGAGGTGATGACATACTCACGCTAGACGCCATATACCTACCACCTAAATCTAGGAGTGAGTATTTATGTTATACTACTCGTAAGCAGCAGGACGTTATTTGTAACTGTCAGTTACTTACACCTTCATCGGTAGTATCCCATTATTATTTGGAGGTGTGTCACCTCAGTCAATTGCACGCAATAATCAGTATATAAAACTTGTACTGTATTGAAGTCTCCTGTCCTATTTGAATGGGGTGTGGAAATCGTGCATTGCTTACCTCACTTAAGGCGAGTCAATGGATCAGGTTTAAATTTTGGTTTTCGGCTGATAACAGACTTAGATGCTTGAGCTATACACGGAGAAATATTTGATATTTTATTATTTAAACGATTTGCTGTTTAGCTCCCCACAATATCCATACCGAACTTCCAATGTGTAAATCTTTTCAGACGCATATTGTTACCGAACGTCAGTGAACGAGAAACCCGCTACCTTAGTAAAAATGACACTATTTATTTCCGTTGCAAATCAGTCGGCAAATTGCGTTGCTCAATAAAAGAAAACCTCAAGTCCATTGGCGATGTTGTTCTACCAATCGATTTAGGAAGCTTTTAGAACAGCCTTCTGGAGAGCAGGTGAAGATTTGGAAGTCTGTTAGATCGCCATACGTACACGTGACATGCGTGCGGCAGACAAATTCAAAGATCTCACATTCATTGTGTTTTCTGCTTGCAGTCACAACAAATGGTTGATTAATCTACACTATCCAGTTCCACTTTTTGTTCTTCATTCAGTGCTGGAAAATGATTAGTAAGATGACGGTTTTTGTAAAAATTGTGCAAAATATTGACAAACATTGAACACGGTCAAAGTTATGAGCACAAATTATTCGCTTCTCAAATGACAAAGGTAATTTTAGTCCCAAATGCAAGGTAAAGCTGAGGGATTCCTAATAATCCCAAAATTCATCTCATTCAGCTGATGTTAAATGTAGATACTGGAAAATTGCCACTACATACACGTTACGGAGGCACTGTTTGCAATAGGGCTGAAATCAGCGCCACTTAGAACCCACGGGAATCTAGTATTTAGAGAGGCCAGAGCGATAAGCACGCAGGCACCCTTCTGAGTCCATCTGTGACTCATCTTGTTGTTTACATTTGACGTTGCACCTGGACAGTACAGCCATCTGGAAACATCCTCAGACCCACGCCTGTCAGGCACTTGCAGCATCAGCATCCGCCGGGTCTACGTGCCTGAACACGATACCCTAACCCCAACGATTTACGCATACAGCTCATTGTAAAACTTTCGTCTACTACATTGTTCCGTCAACTGTTGACACCTGACTTTGCGCAAATGCAAATGACTAACCAATCAGATCGCACGACAATCCACTGGACGTGAACGAACACCCATAGCAGAAGGCAAGTATTAGAGAAAAACGGTGAGCACACTTGGCCTACATTCCCTATTTTTCTGCGTAGATTAAACAACCTTATTCTGGGTATGTCTCTATATACCCTGTCTATACATTGTTCTCTATTCGATCTCAGTTAATAGGTTGTATTTTTAAAAGCTACTTCATGCTATAGCTACATCCCGTATATTGTGAACACTGTCCCCAAACATTTCATAAGTGTCAACTCCAATTGTATTGCGGTGCTAGAACTCCAACAATGCCCAACCGTACTCGACAAACAAATACTTGCTTATCCTGTAGTTGGCGAACAAACTAACGAAAAAGAAATGAAATATGAGATACAGGGAAAAAGAAATGTATCCACAAGCGTCGTTCATAGCAAACAGATTAATGATAAGAGCTGCATCTTTCCTAAATGAAACAAACACTGGCCTGCCAAAAACCCATTCAAGTGTTACCTGTCGAAGAATCCCGATCCTGTCCCAATAATACGGTAGGAACAATAATTACCTGCGTGGCATCAGTATCCTATGTAGGAACCCGTATGCTGGAAAACTCTATAGTTCTCAATATTTCTGATGCGGTCAAATTACACAAAAAGAATACTACGTTGTTGCATGCTTGTGACATATCCGAATTCGTGTGCAATTGCATACGTCTGAGGAGATAAGCAACGGACCGATGATATACAAATTTTTCTAATTTGCCATTGAAAAATATACGGAGAGATTCATGTTGTTTCGACCCAATGTAGCTCAAGATACTCATTTTAAAAATTTTGTGAATCAATGTGGTGTAATGTGCCTTCAACTTACTTCCTATCCTCCGGACCACGAACGCAAAATGCAGAAAAACGTGAACTCAGAATTCATGAATGACGAGAAGAAAAGCAGACCAAAGCAAAGGAGAACCAGCTGCGTGGCCTACGACCTTGACAACACACGTAACCAGGTAGCCACTTCGAGTTTACCTGCTACTGATGCCATCATAACACTGGGAAACAAAGGAACAACCATTGTGCTGCACTGTAAATGAGTAGCATGCTGAAACGAATACGCTCGATGAACTCAGCGAATAATGGCTCACCGCGGACAAGGATGTGTAAGGATTGAATACCAACGTGTGAAACTTGGGATGGTGAGAATTGGTTTGGAGAAGCGGCGTTACGCCGTACCAGAACTAGGCATGCATACAAACATATTCGTACATTTTATCTTCTGTTTTAATGACTTATATATTATCTATTCCTAAAAGCTTGTGAATAAAAAGCACGCTTAGCATGACTGTTGGAGAAGGCGCATATCAAGGATTATGGGAGACTGTAACAAAATCTGGAAAGCGCTATGTACGTTTTGCCCGTCTACTGCGTCGGTCAGTGGCTTGTGGTTTAGGCTACGTAGTCAGAAGGTTGAGGGTGCCTAGTGAAGAAAGTGTGCTGCAGGTGGGTTTGCTTGTGCGGCTGTACTTTGTGAGGTTGGAAGCGGATCTACGAGGAATGCAACACTAAGATTGTCGATGGACACCGTTGTTCTGCGAGGATTCTGATCAGAGGTAAAGTGCTTAGACGTTTATAGATGAATTCTGAAAAAGCTGATGTAAGGAGGCTGGAAAGGGCGGCATGCTGCTTCTGCTCTTGTGAATTTGTGAGTGAAGATAGGATCCGCTTTGCACATCGCTGCTATGTTCACGAGGATTTGGTCGCAGAGAACGCATGCGTTTTGCTGCAGGCCAACATAGCTGATGCACACAACAGGTTGGCTTTGACACGGCTGCAAATACATAGAGGTACTAAGAAAATAATTCGCTGCAATCAGGGTCGGATAAACATGGAAAGAAAATCTACGTTGTCGATGAAAGCGCTCGACCAAGCCATTAGCTACTGGGTATTATGTCGTCTTGCAAATACGGCGGACGCCTAAGGATTTGCAAAACATGTCTAATTATCTGAAGATTTGAAAGGCGTTCCGCAGTCCGCTATGATGGTGGATTCGAATCGGTAGTGGGATACTCCACGGTCCAGGAAGACACAGACGACAATTTTGGTCTTGTAGTCTGGTACAGTGATGGATCTGGTTTTCTGCGTTAGTGGTTTACACATCTCTGTATTTATACGAACTAGCCAGGATGAGGCAAGTGTGGTACCAGGTTATATTTACGTGTGAAAAAGAAGAATTCGGGACACGTGATTGGCCAAGACGACTGCAGCTGCGTCGATGTAAATTGGGACGCTAGCAGTGAAGACAAGTTTGAGTCCAATTACAAACATCTCTGTTTACGCAAGGTTCCACGAAATGCTCAGTGACGTTTTTAAAAATGCCCGAATAACAGGGTAAGTCAGTGAGTGAAGGGTGTTGAGGACTGTGGTTCCAAAAGCTGCCTTCACTAGATGTCTAGGACAACATTTGAATGAGTAACAAAAGATATATCGTCCGTGGTTTGGTAAGTTTCTAGTCGCACATGTATTGAAGTGGAAAGCAGGGTGCGTGGTACCTGCGCAGCTGCCATGGGGGCAAGGTTGATAACCGCAAATATTGCAGTGTTTGTCGACAGAGTGGGAACGGCAGCCGTGGGGCCGACCGTAGTGAACTGCATAACCTAGTCTAAGTGTTTGGTTTCCCATGGTAAATATTTATCCGAATGTGAGTTAAAAGTGAAACTGTGAGGATTGTGCTCTTAAAATCTGTGAACGCCCGGAATTTCAGTGTGTGTCGCAAGTGAAGGATGGCTGAGTATATCGCAAGCAGTTCTCCACCCTACACTACGGTACTCATGCTGATGTGTGAATATGCTGCTTGCAAGTGTTTGGGAAAGAAGCCCAGAGGTTGCCATTGCCAACCAAGGTGTGCTAAAGAACTGAACCCACTGCAAACTCTGAAGTGTCAGTCAGCTGAGAAGACGGTTCGGAATTAGCGATTAATCAATTATCGCCTGAAAGAACTTTTACTCTCCGAACTCTCTCAGCTCACTGTTACGTTGACGGTCAATGTTTGGTTGACGGATCGCTATATGTGCCTCTTTCGTTTTTTCACCATCTATCTTAAGCCGGTGCTCTCGTTATCGCGCTTGTTGTATTCCTTCCTTCCTCAATCCGACGGCCACCACTCATTGCCCTGCCAAGACTCTATTTCCTTATCTCTGATTGCTTCAATCCTACAAAGACACAAACGGTCTAGACTCTACGGACTTAACTCTGTTTCGCTTCCAATGAGAGCCTGCTAGACTTTTTCACTCTTTATTAGTATAGCCTATTTACGCACTTTAATAGTACGACTTAATGTGATTGTTGTTTCCATTCCTTCTTCTACTGGACGGCCAGCACGCACTGCCCTGCCGTGGTCAAGTCCCGTAGATTTGTCTCTTTCTTTCTGCTTCCTCCAGTGCTACTAAGACTTAAGCGGTATACTCTCCATCATCATCATCATCATCAACAGCAGTACATCAGCCATTTGAACTGATGCTTCGCTGCCATACAACCATGAGGACCTATGAAATAAAGAATAAGAAGAGGGAGAGAAGGGGGACTTACCTGAAAACCTTAATGCCCTAAGCAAACATTCAGGGTCAAGGCGCCTACACCTTGTGTAGACAACGTACCGTCACAAACAGCTGGCTATCGTGCAAAGATAAGGCGGCATCGGCGAGACAGCTTCCTTGCGGCTTTCACTGCCACGCGTCATAATCAGCCATTACCCCGCAGATAACTCAGCACCAAACACACTTTAAACAGACAATCCGATAAGGAGACGGCAGCAGACGCGCCACTGGTGTCGGTTGCGAGCCATGTCCTGTAAAGTCTCGAGCCAAGCACAAGGTGAGTCACGTGGACTCCAACCCGGAAGGCGAGACGGACCAACGGCACCCAGTTTGGTCGTCAGTGACTTCATTTCCCGCTGCCAAGTCAACTTCTGTCCACCTCGAGCCTTGCGCCATGCGACACCTGGTAGACTGAACAAGGCCCTCCTAGGTAAGCGGTGACCAGGCATGCGTAGCACGTGCCCGAGCCAACGCAACTTATTCAGTGCTATCTGTTGTTCTAGGGTGCTAGCATGATCATCACCACCTAGTACTCGCCTACGCACATCATCGTTGCGGACACGCTGGTGCCATCCGACACCAGTAATGCTTCGCAAACAACGATGATCAAAGACTTGAAGGCGCCTCAGATCTTCAGACCGAAGGGGCCAAGTTTCACTACCATAGAGCAGAACGGCCCTCACTGTGGCCTTGTACACACGGCCTTTCAGACGGAGGGAAACTCTCTTCTGTCGCCAAAGATGACGCAGGTTCAAGAAGGCAGCTCTAGCCTTTGCAATGCGTGAGCTCACGTCAGTTTCTATGCGCCCATCATTGCTGATGCAGCTGCCAAGATAAGTGAATTGATCAACCACCTCGAGTTCCTCGTTAGCAAGCATCAAGGGGTCATCGAGTGGCTGGTGGTCCTGCAGCAACACTTTGCACTTTGAAGGTGCGAAGTGCATACCAAATAATGGGACCACTCTGGATAGGCTATTCAGGGTTGATTGTGCCGCCTCAACATTGTCGAAAAGCAAGAAAATATCATCCGCATAATCTAGATCAACTAACCTTTCACCAGGCAGCACTTCAAAACCTACATCGTGAGATTCCGCAAGGGAACACTCCATGATAGAATCCATGACGAAATTAAACAAAAACGGGGAAATCGGGCAACCCTGTCGAACGCCACTTGTAGTCGGAAAGCTATCCGATAGGGCACCATAGACCCTGACGCGGCCTCTAGTGTTCGAGTATAGAGCACGAAGGATGTTCACATATTTCGTGGGAACACCTTTCCGTGCAAGTATTCCGAACAGAATCGATCGATCGACTGAATCGAACGCACTCTTGAAATCGAGGAACACAGCTGTTGTCGGTCTGCGGTATGCGTGGCGCTGCTCTAGCACCTGCCGCAAAGTAAATATATGGTCTATACAGCCACGTCCTGGGCGAAAACCGGCCTGCTCTTCTCTAATCCGAGATTCCCGTTCTGCAGTGAGGCGACGAACGATAATCGAGGCCAGTAATTTTGTCACAACTGGCGTTAGGCTAATACCCCTGTGGTTCGCACAGTCTGTGCGACTGCCCTTCTTGTATATTGCCACTATAATCGATTCGCTACAATTAGCTGGCACACTCTCTTCGTTCCAGATACGTTCGAATAGGGAGGTCAGTGCTTTGCAGAGGACCTCACCTCCATCCTTAAATAGTGCAGGTGGGAGGGAATCCTGGCCAGCGGCACGAAAACGATTGAGGGCTGTGATCGCGTTTCGGACCTCGGCCTCCGACGGAGGCTCTAAACTAACCGTACATGGCTCGTCCTGCATCACCTGAGTAGGAAGAGGTCCGAGAGCAGGGG
Organism: Dicrocoelium dendriticum; assembly: GCA_944474145.2. Lineage (NCBI taxonomy): Eukaryota > Metazoa > Platyhelminthes > Trematoda > Plagiorchiida > Dicrocoeliidae > Dicrocoelium > Dicrocoelium dendriticum. The sequence goes on from CALYDF020001406.1 coordinate 56,311, forward strand.
GCCAGCTGAACTGATGTTCAAAGTGCTCAGCCCAACGAGCCATACGGCGCTCCTTACTGTGTATCAGCGCACCCGCGCTGTCCCTGATTGTCTCACTGACGCCTGGTTTTCTCGGACCAGTGGTGCGTATTAGCTGGAAGAGCTTCCGGTAATTGCCTACTGCTCCTGCCTCCTTCATTTCTTGAGCCCGACTGGTCCACCAGGCTTCCTTGTCAGCACGTAGGCTCCGCTTTAGTTCACGCCTAATAGCCCGTCTGGTCACATTGTGTTCAGAACTAGCCGGAGGTGCCTTCTAGCTTCCAAAAGGTTCACGGACCTCTCGGATATCCAGTGACTGGTGCGATGATGACTGATAGTGCCACAAGCAGATGCTCCTGCGTCGTACATAGTGGCCGAGATCCTATTCCACTGAAGTTCAGTATCATTAGGACAAGACAGCGAGAGTTCGCTATGCAGTGCTTCTTGATAGGCTTGCCTGACAGAGGGCTGGGACAATTTCTCCGTTGGCAATCGGGGGAGACGCTTTGTGCGCCTTCCGGTAAAGTTCATGGAGAAACGACAGCGCACCAAGGCATGGTCAGAGTCGACACAGGTACTCCAGTAAGAGCGGCAATCCAGAATGGAACCGCGCCACCTGTAACTTATGGCTATGTGGTCAATTTGGGTCCATCGCTGACCAGCTACAGGTGGACGCCAAGTGGCACTTCGGCGCCCACTGTGTCTAAAAGCAGTGCTAGTAAGAAACAACTGGTGCTGCGCACACAGTTGCAGCAGACGCTCGCCGTTGTCAGTCCGTTCGGAGTTAAGTCCATAACTACCACCCAGCTGAGCTTCTGAAGAGCTCAGACGCCCTACTTTTGCGTTCATATCCCCTGCAAGTACTATAATATCTGAACTAGTAGCACTGCGTAGCAGCGTGTTCAGTTCGTGATAGAAAGTGTCCTTGAGTGCATTAGAACTGCAGTCCGTGGGAGCATAAGCAGAAATCACAAACAAACAGCGTTTTGTTTTACTTCGTGAATTCACCTTAGCTGATGTCGTCAAACGGGCTGCACATAAACGGCTGTTCACCGGAATCCAATCAACCAACGATGACTCAGCCTTGGAGCTGAGAATGATACCTACACCAGCTTGACCCGCGAGTGCTGCATCGGCGTCTCCGGATGCGTGCAACCAATAACGAGAGGATAAGCCGGGTGCAGTCAATTCAATAACCCCGTTATGGTCATTAATCCTAGTTTCGGACACACAACACACATCAACACCCAGTGTGTCCAAGGTGCGTGCGAGTGCAGCCTGCTGACCTGTTTGTCTTAGAGTGCGGACGTTGAATGTCGTCATGGAAACGGGACAGCGTGGCCTTATAAGGAACTTTTGCCGATAGGCGTCCGATAGTTGCTGTGGGATGGTGGCTGCAGATGGTTCTACTCCAGTAGCACTTCGGTTGCTGTCAATTAAGCTGGGAATTATAGAAGGAAGGTTAGTAATGGGGGCCGGGATGGGAGTAAGAGAAAAAGGTGGAAAAGAAAGAAGGGAGGCGCCAGCAGTAGCATGCTTTCTCTTATCCGCCCTGCTGTATGCAGCAGATAAGGCAACCCTTGATAATCTGCGCGACGGCCGATGCATTATGAAGTTTATGTTTGAAGAAAATGTCATGATTGTATGTGGGCTGGGATACTGCCAGGGCGCCCAGACCTAGACAGGAGAACGATTAGGGTCCTCATCCAAAGCCTTTGGCTCAAAAGCCTGTCCGCAAGGCAGCGGGGTGGCAGTGATTTAGTTTTACAGAAATGGACGCCATCCCATTTCAAACCCCCAACCTGGAGCACCAGGAGACTGAGTTTGTCTGACCTCTCACCATTGACCAACCTGGTAGGAGTAGCTCTCAAGATGCTCGGAGGCATCACCCAGTATAGCTCAATGGGTCAATGAAGTACGCAAACCGTCGCACCACGTTAAGGTCCAATCTCGTTGCGACGGGGTATACGCTCCACAGACTAAACAAGATGTTTCCCTTACATGTTGAGCCTGCTTAACTTGCCTACCATTTATTGTTAGTTTTCTTTTCATTGTTACCCTATGTCCTTATGCAAACGCGCCGACTAATCCAGTCTTACCCGATCGGCCTGCTGCTCTCCGGATTCATTTAGACTTCTGTGACGTCACCTTTATTAGTTCGGCTGACGCAATTACTCGATTACATTACCTGGAGAGCCGCGTGGGCTTTTCCCAACTTTCGTCAGTAAAACTTTCTCATCCTGACCCTAAGCAGACTCAACGCCGTCGGTCCCCGTACACGTGAGGCTGCTAGAGTCGTTCACCCTCTACCGTTGCGGCCCTTTTTCTGCCAATTTTGCACTTGCTATTCCTACACGCCGACTAATCCAGTCTCGCCAGATCGGCCACTTATTATCCGATTTCCCTCAGAGTTCTTCGACTTTACAAATCTTGGTTCGGCTAACCCAAGGTTTTGTTTACATCACCTGGAAAGGCTCGTGCGCTCTTCCATTCTTTATCAATAAACCATTCTCATCCCGACCCTAACCTTTTCTTATCTCGCTTTCTGTTTTCATTCCTTCTTTTAATCGGACGGCCAGCTTTACTGCCATACCGTGATCTTGTTTCACCGGACTAGTCTGTTTTTCCCTGACTGCTCCCATGTTACCGAGACCTAAACGGTACAAGCACCGCAATATTAACTCTGTTACCCCTACTCTGAGGGACTGCTAGACATTTTCCCTCGTTAGTGTTATAGCCTTGATCTTATATTTATTTTACGCCTTAATCCCAAAGCGCCAAATAATCCAGTCCCGCTTAGTCGGCTTCCTACTCAATGGAAACATTTAGACTTCTGAAACATCACTTCTCTTGTTTCGGCTGACCTAATGGTTCTGTTTACCTTACTTGGAGAGGCTAGTGGGCTTTTCCACGCTTTAACAATAAACCTTTCTCATCCAGACCCTAACCTTTTCTTATATCGCTTTCTGTTTTCATTCCTTTTTCAATCGGACAGCCGGCTTTACTACTCTGCCGTGATCTTGTCTCACCTGACCAGTCTGTCTCTCTCTGCTTGCTCCTATGCTACTGAGACTTAAGCGGTATACGCTCCACAGACTAAGCATGATGTTTCCCTTACATCTAGAGCCTGTTATACTTGCTCACCATTTATTGTTAGCTCTTTTCTCAACTTTACTATATGTCCTAATGCAAACGAGACAACTAATCAAGTTTTACCCGATCGGCCTCCTGCTCTCCGGATTTCTTTAGACTTCTGAGACGTCACCTCTCTTGGTTCGGCTGACTCCAGTATCCCTTTACACTACCTGGAGAGCCTCGTGGGCTTTTCCCACCTTTAGTCAATAAACCTTTCTCATCCTGACGCTAACTTATTTTTTATCGCGCTCTGTTTGCAAGTCTTCTTCAACTGTAGTGCCAGATGTCACCGCCCTGTGGTAATCTAGTCCCATTGATCAGTTTCTTTCTCTCTGACTGCTCCTATGCTACCCAGACAGGCGGTATACGCTATGCAGACTCAACGTTCTTGTTCCCCGTACCCGTGAGGCTGCTGGACTTGTTTACTCTCTATCTTTGCGGCCCCTCTTCCTGCCTTTATTTTACGTACCATTCATCCGAGCTGACTAATCCAGTCTCGCCAGACCGGCCACTTGTTTCCTGATTTCACTCAGAGTTCTTCGACGTTACAAATCTTGGTTCGGCTGACCCAATGTTTTGTTTACATCATCTGGAAAGCCTCGTGCGCTCCTCTAATATTTATCAATAAACTTTTCTCATCCCGTTTCCAAACTTTTCTTATCATGATCTATGTTCTCAACCTTTCTTCCAACGGAGGACCAGTTCTCACTGCCCTGCTGTGGGTGTAGTCTTAATTGACCAGTCCACAGTCGTTCTCACCACAATTGTACGACCCAATCTCAGTGCGCCGACTAATCTCTTCTTATCTGAACGTTTTTCTGCGCTCCTATTACTCCCCGATGTCATTGCCATTTCCGACCAGGGTCTGACAGCGACTTTGCGCTCTTCCACTTGCGTCTAAACACCTGTTGCTTTTATTTTCCTATTATCTATGGCCTTTTCTCTTATTGCGCTCCATTTTTATTCCAACGGTTTAAACTCATTGCGCCTATCCAAGTTATCCTCGTGCGTATGGTTTCCTCCGCTCTGAGCTCGCTCCTGATTACTGGCGGCACTCGGACCATTGCTAAGTGTTTCTTGACTAGTACTTCCATTAGTATGCTCATCTTACCACTCTTCATATGCCTCTGCTCTTTACCTTATGTTCGCATTTGTTTATTAGTGAGAGCGTACGTGGCATAACGACTCCCAATGCACGGCAGTTTTGGCCGCCTGTGACACTTTTCTCTAGCTTATGACGGATTTTGGACTGTGGAATCATAAGCGCCTTAGCGTCATTAATCTCGCGAATTACTCTCCGCCCCTAGCCGATTCTTTGAAGTTCATTTTCCTTTTGGAACGTTGCTTTACCTAGTTTGCTCTCGCGTTCGGTCGAAACCTAGTTGTCCTTAGTTTCACCTAAGGTGCGTCTCGCATTCGGACTGCTGTCACCATCATCGGTTTACCTGTTTATCAACAACCATCGCATCATTCGCTTAACTTTTGTCAACACGCTTTGTTATATCGGTTTCCTGACCCTGCGCGTGCAGAACCTTCTTCTTACCTAGTAGTTGTAGTGTGAGTCACACCAGCGACGTGATGTAAAGAACGCGCTCGCAAATCATATACACTAAACAACATTACATAAGTTTTAATGTATCGTAGGCACCGTTGTGCGTCACCAATTTGTGTGAGTACTTCCTGATTCATTGATGTCTCTCTGTTTGGCTGCCTCTTGTCCGTTGTTCGTTTTATCCCGAGATTTCCACAGTTACATCCGCCAAAACAAGAAAGTTTATCCACTGGGACTGGTCGACCCATCTTCAATAGACAGCTGTTTTAAACGCTTGATCCTTTCTCCGGGAGATGAAGAACCCACACATCGTTCCAAATGGAGCTCTTTTCACCATTCTGGAGATGCTACCTACACGGGGTCTAAACAAATGGGTTTAGCTCGTCTCGTACTCACAGTAGAACAATTGACTCACCTGGAATAATATATTTATATGGCTCCCCTGTTCCACAACCGAAGACAAACAATTCTGGCCTGATTACCTTCACTGCCTCAAACCTTCCGATTCTCCAGTCAACTGGAGCTTTTCTGATGGCATTTCACGGAGAGCATTGCGCGCGTATAAGTGGCTTTTCCGATGGCCTTTCGTGAGGTTTTCACTTGGCCATGGAGACAGTTGCACTAACTTACATTTAAAGGAATTCCGAATTCACTATGCGGAGAATAGCATTTTCGTCTGCTATGGACATATTCAGCCACAAGAAACCACTTCACTCACCGTCCCATGACAAGTCCAGCGTGGATAGCTGGACAAGGTTTGCGAGCCAGACAAGAATATAATAGAAAACGCCGGCCTCTATTAACAATGTGTTTACTCACCTGCATCATTTATCATTCGACTCTGCGACTCTTTTGCATCACTGACTGGCTTCATCAACTGCTGCCGGATCATTACTAAGCCATTCGGCCAACCAAGGAACAATTTTGGCTATCAACCGACTGCGAATAATAGCGCAAAATCGGTCCATACGATGCATAGCCGACTAGCACTACTGTTCAACGGAAGCTACGGCCGTGTTCCAGGACGTGGTGGGTTTTCGCCTGGCAAGCGTTCTCCCTATAAAAAGCCACAAATGTCCGCTTAAAAGCACTGCAACGTGGCGGATGTGACTCTCTACAAAGTAAAGTCACAGCTAAACATTTCACACTGACGCAGTCCTCAGCCTTCTACATCCAAACTGTGCAACCGATTTTACTACGAAGAATGCTTTGATGGAGCACAGATCATCCCGACTTCGTAATGGTGATTGGCTGCACTAAAACCTTGTTTGGGCTCCTGTGCTCACGTATCACTGCAAGTCGAAATTACCCCCAACTCGTATCTTGACGCAACAGTTATGATTGCATTTTGCGCGCCACAGCACTATCATGATCCTTGATCTGATTATTACCTGAAAATATGCTGACTCATATGGACTACAACTTTTCGTTTATACCTTTCATTAAAACGATATGTTTTGACATTACAAAGAAGCTATGCTTGTATGCATGTTTGAGCACGCCTTTACAGGTGTGTCTCGTTTTACTGACAATATACAATTTATTTATTTATTTATTTTTATGAGTTGAAGGAATAAAAATTAGCTTAGTAAAATTCGTGTGTGCTGTATCAGGAAAAGCAAAGTTATGCTCGTTTCCTCTGATGAGGCCTGTTCGAGGCCGCATAAATAGAGCGCAGCCTAGAATGAAGCCTCAGTGCTAGTTGACTAGACATCAAACGACGGATATGCTTACAAGAAATAGGTCCTAAGAAGTCTTTAATAGCCCCGTTAATGCTC